>JARHVA010004770.1:287500-397500 GCA_037957365.1 Torreya grandis | reverse complement strand
TGAGAGAAGATAACAGGCTTATAAAGCCTAAAAAGAGATTTTCTAGGCATGAGGAGTTGGAACCTAAAGAAACCAATCAGATATTATTTTATCATGATGATAAATGGTCCATCCATATTATATAATATTATAAATTATTTTTTAATAGGTTATCATGATAAATATTTAATTAATATTGGTATAGTCAACTTTACATAGGCAATTTAGCAAGAACCAAGCTTAAGACACTTGCATAGGGAATTTGGGATTGAAGAAGATAAAATGAACATAGAAACATAAATGTAATCTCTTAAATATATAATTTCACTATAAATAATAATGATATATATATATATATATATATATATATATATATATATATATAATTCATATTTCAAACCTCCAATATATCAAAATAGTGAAGTCATATAAGGAATGGACACTCAATAGACTATGTGCATCATGGTGAAGACCAAATGGGTTGATAAAGTTGATTTTCATGACTCCAAACATGTGGAGAGTATAATTAAACATGTATAT
Organism: Torreya grandis; assembly: GCA_037957365.1. NCBI lineage: Eukaryota > Viridiplantae > Streptophyta > Pinopsida > Cupressales > Taxaceae > Torreya > Torreya grandis. Next base: position 396,981 of record JARHVA010004770.1, on the reverse strand, counting down.
AATGAAATTATTAGTAAAATAGTCTTATAAAGGGTAGAACACATAAAAGAGAGATTTAGGCGTAATAGAGACCTATAGGCCTTTCATAGGTAGAATGGATAAAAACACATGTGTGGTATTTAGTGAAGGGCCAAGGAGGTTTGTATATGTCATAGGGATGATTATTAAATGTTATATCCTTATTATAATCATCTATAATGCCAAAATTATTTGAGGACAACTCAAACTCAAGGCCCAACAATTAAGAATCACAAAGAGAGACCTACAGGCCTACTCATGAAACATGAGGAAATTGTGTAAGTTTTGGAAAAAATGGAAGTATGAATAATTTTATGATGTGGATGAGACCATTTTATAGAATACCATAAGGTTTATACCCATTTAAATAGAGATAAAATTCTTAATAAGGACTGCTAGGGTCATTTTCATAAAGTTATCTATAAACCTTAACAATGGGTTAGTATAGGTTACAAAGGGTTTAAAGGATAAATGAGTTGAATAAATATATATTAAAACCTCATGTGATGTTTTTAAAACATCAAGGATGTTTTATAAATTCAATCCAAGCACTTTCATGACTTATTTTGTCAATTTAGCTCCTTTGAGTTCACCTACATATTTGTCTTGTTCGATAAGCCCAACTTCATCACATGTGAAATTACATGAGAAGATGCATGGGTACTAATGGATATTGGAGGAGATAATAGGGTATTCATAATATTATCTAATGGTATTGGTTTGAAAATAAATTATTTATTCTTTATGAACAATCCTTAACAAGTTAAGACCCTAAAAGCCTGCTAAAACCTTTCAAGAGACCTGGTGGAGAAGATTAGTTTTCTAAGTGCCCAAAATGGATTGGAATGGATATAAAAATACTTATATGATCTATATATCTCTCTTATTCATTTTATAAAGTAGGATATTTTCATGTGTGATCTAGAATGTATGATAAAATTGGCTTAGAAACTAACTTTTTAGCCTATTTATAGGGTTTTGAGGCCAATAGGTCTTCCTAACCATTTATGGAATATACTTGAGCCAAGATAAATGTATTATGGTACTTCAAAATTAATTTTAAAATTATTCACAATGATAATATAGGTTTCAAACCACTATCAAGCCTCAATGAGGAGAGTGTGATCGCTCTTGCATTAAGAAAGTATAGCTACAAACCTATTTCAAGGATCAAGGAACCTTAAGAGTATCTAGTTAGCACCTAATGTAATGATGGAATATTCACATGTATGATAAAATATCCAAAAAGTGGGATAGTTATTTATAATCAAATTTATTGGTAACCTTAAGATTAGACAAAGTGAAAAGTGTAATATTAGTCTTACAAGTGTCCTTAGAGTGAGTATGAAAGAACTCAAGAGCCTCATTCAATCATCAAACCCCTAGTGATGAATTCTCATCTTGCATTATAAGGTTGAGAGAAATTAAGAAGCCACAAAGTGTCAATACAAAGGAGAAACTTGCCACAAATAGTTCATGAATCCTCATACAAGAATATGGATTAGTTTAAGATGCACAATGAGTGTCTCTTCCTCACCTCTTTACCAAAAATTTTATGATATTTACCTTTTGAGTTGACACATGGAAAAGAGTATTAGAAACTCCTTTTCTTATATCTTCCACTTCTTGTATGAAACTAACCCTATGATAGTTTACAATCATGATGAACTCTTGACACTTCTCTTCTATCTCTGTTTCTTATCTTCTTCTATAAATGAAACCCTGAAAGTTATTGAATGTGACCTATAAATGTGTATGGTGAAGCCCTTCCAAATTTGATACTTTTTATTTCTTATAAAATAAAATTCAAGATGAGTTACACTTTCTTGGTCTTGTATTTAGTGAATTTGAAGTGAATTGTTGATGAGTGTTAGTGATAGTTGTAATACTTCCTTGAATTTGTCCTTTCCATTCATGTCTCTATGTGAGTTAGTCATCATTTCATAGGTCATATGAAGTGTATAAAATGTTTTTTTTGAGTTTAAGTTTTAAAATTCAATATTGTCTTATGTTAGGCCTCTTTATTAATAACCTTGGTTGTTTTATTAGCCATAGCCTTCATATAAAAACACTTGTGTGAGAAGAGATATATTGAATGTGTGAAATCAAGTTGTTACTTTGTCCTTTCATAGTGAAACCATTATAAATTATATTAAATTACATTTGTTGCGTCACCTTTATGTTATTTTTTATAATTTTAGTCTTATTCTATCCCTTTCTTTTTAATTTCATTAGGTTAGTTATAGTTTTGGGTGAAGCATCAAGGGAGCTAGCCAAATCTAGTGATTAACTTCATGAATTAGGCCAACCAAAACCTATAATATATTATATACTATCATATATTTAATAAGTTTTAAATAAACTTCATATGGGTGTAAATTATATTGATAACAATTTTGGCATGCCCGATGAGTCAAAGTTTTAACAAGGTTTTCAAATATTGATGTTGGTATTGATAAGTTTTCTAATAACCTCCTTCATGTAGCATTTGAAAACTCTAAAAAGTTTTTATCTCTTCATTTTAGACTAAAAATATAAATTTCATGCCAAAGGTGACTACAATTTCAAGGGCCAAAGGTGTTCCTTTTGGGTTTGTTGAACTATCTTCATTTTCAGTTAAGAAAAAGAGATTCCTTTACTCTTCCCCTTATACCAAGACTCCTATAAGGAAGAACCATTTCCATTAAACTCAAAAGTCTCTTAAATATTTAAATATGGTTATAAAGTTACCATTTTTTTCTTTCAATGGTGGATCCCCTCTAAACCTTGTAATATATGATGACATCCCTACGGAAACTCTTAAAAGTGTCTCATAATTTAGTGGAGAAAGCACCAATACTCACATTAAGCACATTAGACATATGTCTAATTTATTTCATATTCATAATATCACTCAATATAATTTGGATATTAGGTTTTTGGCAATCTCATTTAATCAAAAAACTTTGTATTGGTATATGACCTTGGCTCCTAATTCCATTAATTTATGGGACCAATTGGGAGAGAAATTGAGTAAGAGTTTGAAGATAAGAGTGATCACTTGTCTCTATATGAGAAATTACCCACCATTAAGAGAGGCCCACAATATTTCATGTAAGATTTCAATTCTAAAATTTAGAAGACATAGCTTATAATTCCCCCTCTTGTGAGACCTACTCCAAATTATGCCTTTCTTTATAATCTCAAAGAATTAAACAATGGTATTATTGTCATGATACAATATATGGGAGAATATACCTTACCTAATTCCTATTATATTGCCATCAAGGCTAAGAATAATCTCATATAAGATGGAAATATATCCCCAAGACCCTAATGCCATTATTTCCTGATATACAACCCCTACTTCGATTATTAATCTTATTCCTAAACTAACCAATCATGAGTTGGATGATCCTAGTTAATCAAACAAATAAAATGAATAAGATAGATAATTAATCAAAACTATTGTATATAATATGATGGTTTTTGAAATGTATTTGTAAAATTAGTCTCATATAGCGTAGCAGTCATATCATCCCTATTAGTCTAATCAGCCAAATAAACCATCTTTCTAAGCTAAGTCTCAAGGATAAGGGCATGTTACTAATGTTATACCATATAAAATTTAATGTTATCACCAAATATCACACCTTAGAGGATTTTTTCCGAGTCTAATCTAAGATTTGGGCAACATTGGAATACCTATAGGCTTGTGGGTTGCCTATAGTAGAGGTAGACCTCTAGGTTTAAGGGATAGCTCCCTAGATTGATCCTTAAGTGCTTATCACCTATAATAACTAATTACTTGTGTGAAAATGGGTAGAAATATTAATGAAATTAAAATATTATAAGTGGGTAATACACCATAAATATCTCCATAATATCATCATACTCTTGCACTAAAAGATAATACCTACAATACTAGCTTCTAAGTCCTACAATACTCTAACCTTAGTATTTCAAATATGGAGGTGACATGCATGGGACCACTCAAGTTAAGTGGGATATAGGTTAGTTTCAGATAAGATGGATACTTTTACACTTTAAGGGAGTTAAAACACACTATCTACACTTTATATGACATATTAGAATGAGAACTTCTTGTACCAAGCATGCGAGGATAAAGAGAAACAAGGATAGAAGCTTTTCGATAGACCTCATCATACATCACTTCACACACATAGAAAATATTTTTTTAAACTCAAAACCAAATTATATGTATTATTCAAAGGCAAAGTACAACATCAAACTAGCACTGATTCACTATAATAGGTGTGGAATTCCCATACAATAGCCAAAATATCTTGTATTTATAGAATGTGTGAGAGGAGAGAGAACAATGAAGCTCAAGAGTCATAATAACAAGTGTTAACATGAGAGAGAGTTAAATTTTTAGGATAATTTAGTATAAAATATACCATGAAAGGTCTATTTAGACAAATGTCCCTCAAAAGCATCAAACTCCCTAAAACTAGCATAGCACACTCTCAACTAGCTTTTTTAAACTACCTTCATCATAAGGCCTCTCCTGAGATATCCAAAGTAGAACAAGAATAGTTAACACATATTAAATATGAATGTAGGGTTATAAAATTGATTTAACATTCATTATGTGTGTCCCTAACCATTGGTCTTATTTTGAACAGTTATTTTCACCATTTGAAGTCACCATCACTAACTTTACAAGTTTATCTTCACATTTAGCACCAAAATGGCCTTTAGTTTCTCAATATAATCCATGTAATTGGTGATATGACACCTATAAAGAGTCTCATTGCCTCTAAATCCATCATGTAGACCTTAAAATGCATCCCAATTAGACTTATCACTTTTTCATTTGGCATTCACCCTCCTTTCTCATTGTCTTCCATAGACTACATAAAGTGAAGAAGCTAGTAGAGATGCTTGTGTTTTTTAATAAAGAAATAAATGGATATAAGTAATTATCTTAGGTACCAATTGACCTTCCCAATTTATTCTCATCCTTTAACTCTCCCCAAAACATGAAAAACACATAAAATATGTCAAGAGAGCCTATTATGTACCATGTTCGTACAAGTAGGGTGCAAATAAACTAGATGGGATGGAGCTTGATGGAGTATTATAAAATTAAAAAACCATTTATAGGTCATAATATCTCTCCTGGATTCATAATTATTCACTTCTTTCCCATTGAGTCTGAGGCAAGGGTTTTGAAGGGTTTTAGGTGGTTTTGACTCTTAAGGATTGTTCATACAATCCTGATGTTGAAAACTGCCAATTACACTAAAATCATGTTAAGGAACATCTTAAACATATCCTAACTCCTTATGCCTACATGCTAATTTTTTGTACTAGTGTGAGCATCTAAAGATGGCCTCTCGAGCTTAGGACTGCATTCTAGATAGGTTTGAGGTGTCTTTTAAGCCAAAATGACTTTCTTATGATTTGATATATATAAAAAAACTCAAAAAAAAATTATATCTCCCCCTGAAATTCTTCCAATGCATATGAATTTTCACTTGGTGTTATAAATGAGATTATACCCCCTTAGGGATTTAGGCCTAGTCTAGGCCTACTAGGCCTGACTATGTCCTTGATGCCCAAAACCACTCTGTGTAGTTTCTAATGGTTACAAGGTATTAAACACATGTATGATCCCTAATTAAAACTTTTTACACCCTTATTTAGTGTTCAAATCCTTCCCAACACCTTCCTTTTCATCTATTCACCCAATCCTATAGTAGACTACTTGGGAGTGCCCTTTATCTAAGATAAAATAGAGGGTATCTCCCCTATCTACTCAAACATTTTGAGGCTATGAGAGGCTCAAGTATGTATTTTAGGTCTTATATACCAATTTTCATGGTTAGGTTACACTTATATATCTCTCAACTCTTTAAAAACCTTGAGACATTCTTCTTAAAACTATGACTATGCATAGACTATGAGCATGGCTATAGGTTAAACTTTGGAGATTGGTCTTTGTATTGTTACCTTGTTTTGAATAATACATGATATGTTCATCATGACTGTGAGAGTAGAATCCAAAATTATATTCCACTATCAACCTCTACTGACTCCCATCTTGTACTCATTACACTACCTAGTCTTAGTCTGTAGACTATGTGACTATGTTATTTACTCAAGAAAAAAGACATACATGTAGGTGTCACTTAGTTTTAGAACTTATGTATCATGCCCTAATACCTCCTTAAATTCATTATATCACTTCCACTTGGGCAAATTTCCATGTCTGTAGGGTTTTCCATCTCTAGCTTCTTATCAACCTATAGGTGACTACAGTCAAACTTAGGTAGAGCAAAGGAGCCCCTGTAGTTGATAGTCAAGTCGAAAACTTGTGTATCAACTCCCTTGATTTTTATTTTATACCATAATATCCTTCTCATCTAAAAATATTCATCTACTTACATGATATACCTCCATTAGGTCTCATAGCATTATAAAGCCATTTGGACTCAAAATATTGTAGATAACATTGTCATTCTATAGAGAGAGAATGTTCAAGATAGAGGATTCATCCACATTACCTCTTAGGACCAAAAACACATCATATCATATAAAATTACTTCCCATATACTCAATATATTTGGTGGAAGCCATTGGATTATTTTATACCTCAATATGTTCCATCATGGAAAGATCAAAAGAAAGGCAAAGCCCATATTTTAGAGACTTTAACGTAATTTGTCCCTTAAGCTACTTTTTCCTCATATGAACATGATTATCAAGTATGCCTATAATCATGTGACATTTATACTATATCAAAGGCACTTTTAAATTCTCTAGACCTAAATTGAGGTTCAAACAAGATTCAAACACCTACATTCAACTCTGTCCAGACCTCTGTTGGAACCACCTATAGGTGTATATACAAGCTACAAGATTGTGAATGTAGGATATAAATAATGTTCATGGTGGATGATAATACAACCAATATTATACATCCTTTAAGTCTTTAAACTAATCCTCTCCACCTTGAAAGACTTATCAAGACTTTGTAACCTCCTTTGTCATTCAATCTTGAATATGTAAAGGTCTTTTTACCTACCTATAGGTGGATATTGTAATATACAAGGTAGTATGTGTTATATTTTTTCTCTAAGTCAATTTATAACCTTTTTAAAGGTTAAAATTTGGTTTTTCCATCTTAAAACCATCTCAAAACTTTTATAAGCTCTCTAGTTCTTCAAAAATGTTGGTCAAAGCTTCTTCTCACTTGACTATAGGTGATAATCATGAAGTAAACTAACTATGTTAGATTTTTAGCTATGTTATTCACATGAAGCACATTTGAAAATTATATATGGAAATAAATGTGGCCATAATATCATTATACACATGAAACACAACATGTCATCTTCATTTGAAACTATTACATGAATAAGAACCCTCTATAATTGGTGAAATCTATCTGTAACCTAGTGATGGAGATCTCACTAATAGAATGAAGTGCTTGTGCTTTTCTCATCCACTCTACACATGAAAAATAAGTTGAGGATCATGTGAGGAGGATGTCAAAATTATCTAGAAACATGTGAAACACCTATTTTGTATGGACCAACTCAAATAAGGAGGAAACCAAGTGCATTTGATCTAATTCATCTCTTGTTTTCCGTACTAAACCAAAATTGATTGACCTTTCTAACATGAAAAGAAGAGAGATGGAGGAGCAGAACGGTTTTATGACATTTTTAAGTGTTTCAAAGCTGACCAAGTTTAGAAGTAAGTTTAGGGGAGTTGAAAGGACACTGTATAATCCTACCACATATGTCACACTCTTGTACAAACTATATAACTACTAGAACTTCTTCCTTTTATAGCTATTTTCTTGATTTCAATGTATCACCTACAATTTTTTAGTTAGGAATGACATATATGACAATAATCTAACATGTAGGATGTTGAAAGACACCTTGGAATGCTTTTCCTATTAAAACCATAAAAACTTCATTAAATGGCTTAAACATGACCTTAAGTGACATGAAATGACATAAAGGACTAAAGGTGACTGTGACAAAGATAATAACACATTTAATGACATTATTAGGTCTATGGTACACCCTATTACATCTTATAAGACCCCTATATCAAGTTTTTAACTATAGGGGGTTGACCTACTTTGACTTGTGGTCAAATAGTCAACATTCTTAATGATTTCATAGGGGTGGCAAGTCAACTATGCCAAAGACCAGTGGCATGATATTATCCATTAGGATATGGAGTCACCTATGCATAATTTTTTCACTCATTTCCATTTAAAACACACCAAACACAAGAAAGGACACACAAAATAAAACACACCAAAGGAAACAGACTTGTGTTCTCAAGAAAACTTATGGAACACACACACACATGACAGAAAAAAAGACATAAACCTATCATAATATTTATAATACCTCAAACTCAAGATGAAAAACAACCTATGATGCTTCAAATATGGTCAAATATGGTTCCTCTTGCATTCTTGTTGCTCCATCAAAGTGAACTATCATGTGAAGCATGTTTATCATCAAACACTTAATCATATTGATGGTAAAAAATCTTACCATATTTGAATCTTGTTATTTATACAAGTTTTCTATTTTGAGATTTCAAGGATGCTCTATACTTCCCTCCAAGGAAATTTATTAGTTTTTTAACTTTATTGACTCTTTTCATGTCTAATTGACACTTCTCAAACTAAGTGTTAGGGAGCATGATAATTGTTTCAACTTTACCTTATTCTTGGGCTTGATATGATTGATGTATGGGATCATCAATTTTATCTTCACTATGCTCCAACATATATATATATATATATATATATATATATATATATATATATATATGTTACTCAACCTTAGATTGAATTATTGGATGCTCTTTAAACACAAACCTTTCTACCTTATGTTCACTAGGCTTATTTATGAATACAATTTCTTTGACAATATTAATACATACACTCTCATGATTAATAATAAATTAAACTTCATGATTAATAAAAAACTTAAAAACCTAATCATTAGGCTTGTTAACATGCTCATCAGATGTACACTTCTTAGGAAGAAATGTTGACTTACCAAATTATTCAAACTCTAGACTTATGGCATTGAACCTTTGCCATAGATCATCTTCATTCTCATCACTATCATGTTTAAGGGATCCTTCATCAATTAAAAGTATAAATACATTGTTCTTCTCACCATAGTGATCTATCATACTTTTCAAAATATCATCATCATACACATGAAACAAGTAATTACCTCCAATAGCTTGTGAGAAATAATGTTCAACGCTTACCTTAGATAACTCATATGCTCCCTCATGGATGATATAGGTGCCAAGGTTAGTTTTTTAAAAGTAGGTATATGCATCATATACATAAGTGTCTTAACCATACTAATCTATAAAAAAAATCATAAATTCCCTCAATCTTGGAAGAAGCACCATCATCCACACTAGACTCTTCTTTATCATTGATGACACAATTCAAATTGGAGCTTCCTTCTACATAGGGTTCAATGTGAAATTTTGCTACTAGTTGAGGTTTGACTACTAGTTGAGGTTTGATGGTTACCTTTACTCCATATCTTTTCCTAAATGCCAAGAAGGACCAATTTGATAGGTATCTTCCTATCTTAACTTTTAAATCTCTTAAAAGGTAGATAGCAAAGTAGGCAGGCAAGTTAATAATCACAATGTCTTGGAAGATAAGGAAAATAGGATAATCATGTGAGAAACCCTTTGACCAATATTACTAACTTGGTATGTTTGCCATATAATTAAATCACTCCTTTAAAATTTGGTTCATACTTTAGACCCAATTTGTTAGCTACAACCTTGGGCATCACTGATGTGCTAGTTCCACTATCAACTATGTAGTTATGAATAAGCTTATCCCCTATAATGAGAGTGAGGTAGAAGGGTGGAGGATTTTCATCTTTATTAGAGGGTTCAACAATATTATTAGGAGCATTGGTAGGATTAACTTATCATTAGTTTTGGATAGTTTTTTTTGTAAGAATTTTTTTTTGGCCAGGCATGTGAAGGACATCCTAAAGAGAGATAGATGCCTTAGAATTCTTCAAAGAATCCACAATGTTTAGAGTAGGAGTGTTTACATTTTTTGAGTCCTTAGAGGAAAAAAATAGTTATAACTTGAGGTATTTAAGCACTTGAATTAGACCTTCCAAAATTTTGAATTGAAGGAGGTGCATAATTTATAAGGATTACCATGCTTACAATCATGATTTATTTCATTGTTAGAGGACTATTTGTGATTATAAGAACACCATTAGTATATCCTAGAACCTTCCTTTTATCTCTAGTATTTTTTAACATAATTACTATAGAGTTAAAAATACTCTATGTTTCATTCCTAATTTTTATTAGTGCATGATTCAGATCATTGTCCACGCATAATTTGGTTTGAGACGGTGAAGTTTTGAAAACAGAGCACGGGCTCTTATTTCCTTTTGATTCATTTTCTCTAAGTGTTGAAATAAAGTGGATACTACCAAGTGTCATAATTCAAGGTACCTTTCATATTTTTTATGAGTTGGTTAGAATGTGCCACGTATCTCATAGCGAGAGAGCAGAAAGTGCCAAGTGTCATCATCGGCAGTTTCATATCAACACCCACATTTCATCTCTTTTTAGTGAAAGGTCTCATTTTCACTTTTCTAAAAGTGATGGAAGATGCCACGTATCCCAAAAAAAGAGAGTGAAAGCCATCACATGTCATGATATATATTATCTTCATTTTTTCATTGATATAGTAAAGACTGTGGTGGGTCTTAAGTATTGTTTCTGAAGCGAGCGGAAACTACCAGGTGTCACTGTCCATGTAAATATGAAATGAGACATGTTTGTTTCTAAGGTATAAAAAGGTAGATAAGTAAAGTGAAGACCACCATGTGTCATATTCCATAGGTTTCTAAAAGGTAGCTAAGTAAAGTGGAGATCACCATGTGTCATATTCCATAGGTTTCTAAAATGTAGCTAGGTAAAGCGGAGACTACCACAAAACCCTAGATAAGTAAAACAATGATTGCCATGTGTCCTTTAATGAAATAGCAGAGATCGACACCTATCCCTATGTCCCTTTTAAATTTATTCAAGTAGGAAATGATGTGTGACTTATTTTCTTTTAAGCTATTGTAGTTTTGAGGAAGCAGATAGCGACAAGTGTCAAAGGCAGAACATTCCTGAGCAAAGACACAAAAGAGTATAAGTTATGCAGAAAGTGCCACGTGTCTTCAATAGGTGTTTTAGAACACGCAAAGTGTCATTTTTTAGTGTCTCCTAAGTAATATAAAGATTTTAAAAGAATTGGCTAAGTTTTATCTAGCATTTAAGAGAAGGGAGGGTCCTGCAATTTGTTTTAGCCAATGAACTACCAAAAGATGAAGTGTTTCAGAATCTATAAAATATCTTTTGTTAGACACTTCTAGTGGGGGTTAGATTTCAATTGGGCCATTAGATTGGGAACAAGCAAATAATTTGGAGTGAATCCAAGGCTATAAATAAGGGTGCAGAGATCACCAAAAGATCATCATCAATTATCAGAGAGAATTTCTGAGAAAGAATTATTGTAAAGAGTCTAGACTTTCTATAGCTATGACTAGTAATATCATTTGATTTTGTTCTATCTTCTCAAGTTGGAAGGTTTATGTAACTGTGCATGTTTTTGTGCCTCTTATGTGACTACAGAATTAATGATAAGATTGAATCCTATGCCTTTGTTGATATTTTCTATGTCATTTGCAAAAGTATTCTAGGTTGTAGACTTTCTAGAGTTGTGATTAGGAATGTTATTTGCTTTTGTCTCATTTTCTTGAATTGAAAATTTTATATAACTGTACGTATTTCTACACCTCTTATATGACTAGAAAATTCAAATAAGAAGATTGAACCCTATGCCTTTGTTGACATTTTCTATATCACAGCAAAAGTGGTCTATGCTATGAGCCTCTATTTCTATTGGTTCCATCTTTTACATTGATCATGCACTTATTTGCTCTTAAATGTAAATGAATCCTACATATAGTCTCACTATGCTTAGGATTAAGGTCAAATTACATTTAGGTGCATCACCATGGATTAGATTTCCTTTCTTGCATCTGTGTTTCTGATTTAAATTCCTATCCCTTTTCCCAGTATCTACTTATTTTAAAGAAGAACCAGCTTCTATAAAATCTAGAGGTTATTTCAAGTCGCAAGTCCCACATCTTGAAACTTACCATTGTTGGTGTTTATTATAAAGCACAATTTTAAATCATCAATAGTTTTTGGCACACCCAGTGGGACCAATCTTGAAGTCTCTTTAAAGATCATATGAACCAGAGAGCTACAAGAAGTCATAGCTGTGGACCAGTAACCAGATCACAATCTACTACAAATCTAAGTATTCTTTTGCCACCTTTGGTAACTAGTCTAAGAAGAAGAGTCAACCAATTTATACCAATAGAAAGAGCAAACATGGGAGCCCCTATACCCCTAAGAAATTATGTGAGTTGGAACACTGGTAGTCCATTGGTCCTCCCAATACCACCAGCCTCTTGGGACCCTATCCCAGTGAATGCCCTAAAAGCTCTACCTAAATTTAGTGGGAAAGACTTTAAAACACCTAAGGAACATCTTCAGGATGTATCAGATGTCTGTGCTATACATGTTGTCACACAACAAAATGTGACCATAAGATTATTAGTAGCTTCTTTTAAAGGGAAGGCTCTAGAATGGTATCAGTCTTTGACCCCAAATACCATATCTTCATGGGATTAGCTTGGAGATCTTTTCTTTAAAAGATTTGAAGAGAAGGGTGATCAGTCTTCTTTGTTACAGCAATTAATTACCATTCAAAGGGCACCATAAGAAGACACGACTGACTTCAATTCTAGATTTCAAAAGATTTGGGAAAGAATCACTGTTATAGCTAGACCATTACCAAGTATGGCTATAGTATTTTATCTTAAAGCTTTAAATTCAGATATATCTGTTATGATTTAGTCACTTGGAGGGCACACTTTGCCTGAGGCTTATGAATATGTGGTCAGAGCTGAGAATAATTTAATAGATGCTGGAAAGTTACCTCCAAGGCCTCCCATGCCCATGTTCTTAGAAATTTCCTTACCATTACCTCAAAAAGCTCCTAAATCTATAGCCCCACTTGTGTCTATGTACACCTATCCTCAACCATCTACTAAAGAAATTATCCCCACTCAATCATCTGAGCTGGATGATATCAAAAATATCCTAAGGACATTTTTTAATGAGTTGATCAATATAAAAAGACAGCAGAATACTTTCCCTAAGCCTCCATATCAAGGTTATCAAGGAAATATATTTTCATCTCAGCCAAACCAATACCAGGGTCCTCCAAGAAAACTAACCATCAGCTAGCAAACCAATTGGTTGTAGTTCCCACACCCTCACAGACTATTCCTCCCAATTCAAATAGGGAGATTGTTCTAGGGCAAAATAACTATGTGGATAACACTAATGCCTAGTGTTTCCCTTACAATAATGCTCATACACCTAGAGATTGTCTTATGAGTAATCTACAATAAAAGGTGGTATAGCAAAGAAGAATGGATGATAAATTTGCAAGTTCCAGTGACAATCAAGCCTATCAGTCTTCTAATATGCAGAATTTAATGTTAATGGCTCAGATGCAAGGGATGTCTTTGCAACAAGAGGAAGAAATAGCCTCAAAATATGCTTTGTTCTTATGGGTTGAAGATGAAGAATTAGTATTTTTTAATGAAGCTTATGTTTCCAAAAAACCAACGGTGCAATCAGACTACTGTACTAGATCAAAGAGAAGAATGTTGGAAAAGCCTAAAGTTGTAAACAATGAAGTTATGGATAATCCTTCATTTTGATGTAATCAACATTTAGCTGTTAGACAAGAAATGCTTCAGCTAGTACAGAATCAAGAAGTTCCCGAACAAGTTCAAAGAAAGACAAGATATCCTAATCTTCCAAGAATTCAATCTTTTGGACCAATGAATGTGGTGGATCAGCTGAAGATGACCCTAGCACAAGTATCAATTTAGGACATGTTAGTTATTCCTAAACAAAGGACACTATTACAAGAAGCTCTTCAAAATCAAGCAATACCCAAATATACTGAAGGACCTACTGATAAAATAAAGCTCAAAGACACATTTCATCTATAGACAATAGCCTTAGTGAACAATGTATCAGAGGTAAATAAATCCAAACCAGATTCCTTCCATTTTACTCAAATAGGTGAATGGACTAAGCATAATCCAGAAAAAGAAAATAAAAAATTGTTAGCTATGACGCATAATGACCCATATGAAAATTATAGCTCTACTGGTTTAGGCACTTATGTTATTTTTGATGAGGACCATGAAATCCCAAATCTTTTAAAATAAGAGACACCAACTACTCAAGGATCTGAAAAAGAATAAAAAATCTAGACTTTAAATTTTGATGGGGCTAGAAGTAAAAATGGTGCTGGAGTAGGAATTTGTCTCACTACTCCAAATGGTGAGAAAATTTTAAGAGCTATCTATTTTCAATTTTATTGCACTAATAATGATGTTGAGTGTGAATATTTAGTACATGGGCTCCTATTAGCCAAGAAAAAGGGAATAAAGAATCTAATAGTAAAAGGAGATTCAGAATTAGTAGTAAAGCAAATTAGAGAAAAGGCAATAACAAAGAATGTCCGAATGAAATCCTATAAGCACATAATTTGGGACTTAATAGAATATTTTGAAGCTTTTAATATTGAAGAAGTTCCCAAGATTCAAAATTTTGAAGCTGATAGAATGGCACAGATTGGTTCGTAGTTTAATCCAGAAAATGGCCTATTAGTTAACAATGAGTCAGTAAAGGTTATAGTAAGGCCAGCTATTCCTGATAATGATGAGAATTGGCAAGTATTTGAGAATGATTCTCAAGTACTCTCATTTTTGAAACAATTAAGGGAATTTGTAGATCAATTGCAACCAAATATTGAAGAGGCATATGAGGATCAAATTATACAATTAAAAAATAATAAACTTCCCAAAGGTTTAGTCACTTTAGAAAGCCTTTTTGATCCAAAAGATGTAGGCCTGGAGAAGAAAAGGTTCCAAGCAAACAAAGCAGATTATTCTGAAATAGAAGTGAGTGAAGGAAAAAAATTAAAGGTTGGAAATTCTACAACTCAAGAAGAAAAGGAAAGGCTAATTGAATTATGCAAAAAATATGATAGAGTCATAGCCTGGAGCTATGTAGACCTTCATGGATATAATAGAGACATCATTTAGCACACAATACAATTGACTAAAGGATACAAGCCTGTCAGACAAAAATAGAGGCCAATGAATCCAAGAATTGAGCCTCTAATGGTAGATGAGTTGAAAAAAGCTTTAGATTCTAAAATAATTTTTCCAATTAAACACTCAACCTGGGTATCAAATCTGGTACCAATTAGGAAAAATAATGGTGATATAAGACTTTGTGTAGATTTCAGAGATATAAACAAAGTGTCTTTGAAGGATCACTATCCCTTACTCTCCATGGAATAGATTCTACAAACTGTGGTTGGATCAGAGAGATTCTCTTTGTTAGATGGTTTCTTTGGATA
The DNA here is from genome assembly GCA_037957365.1 of Torreya grandis. Classification (NCBI taxonomy): domain Eukaryota; kingdom Viridiplantae; phylum Streptophyta; class Pinopsida; order Cupressales; family Taxaceae; genus Torreya; species Torreya grandis. The sequence continues at coordinate 381,395 of JARHVA010004770.1, read as the reverse complement.
TAATCAGATTTGGTTGGCTAAAGAAGACCAATACAAGACTACTTTTACTACCAAATGGGGAATGTTTGCATATGCTAAGATGCCATTTGGCGTATCAAATGCTGGAGCCACTTTTCAGAGAGCTATGGATGTTACATTCAGGGAACTGATAAATAAAATCATCTTGATTTATCTTGATGATCTTACTATTTTTTCAAAGAATGCTGCTAATCATTTTGATCATTTAGAAGCTGTGTTTAAATTATGTCAAGAAATTGGAATATCCTTAAATCCTAAGAAACTTATCTTTGTTGTCCCTCAAGGCAAATTATTGGGACATATATTATCTAAAGGAGTTTCCATAGACCCAAAAAGAGTGGTAGCTATAATGAACTTACCTCTTCCAGTCAATAAGAAAGCAATTCAATCTTTCTTAGGAAAGATTAATTTTGTCAGTCGGTTTATATCTGACTTTGCAGGCTTAGTAAGACTAGTGACACTTTTGTTGAAAAAATACCTAATTTTCAAGTGGACTACGGAAGGAAGGCAAGCCTTTGAAGAGGTTAAGAAAGCTATCTCAACAGCTCCAGTACTTAGAAACCCAAATTTTTCTAAGCCTTTTTTAATGTATGTATAAGGAGGGAGAGCATCCAATAGCATTCTTCTCAAGGACTCTTAGAGAATATGAAACTAGGTATAACTTTGTGGAAAAATAAGCATATGCTATGGTAAAAGATCTTAAAATTTTTAGGCATATAGTATCAAGAAGTAAAATTCTGATACTTGTAGCACGTCCAAGTGTCAGAGAATACATCATGGAGGATGAAATTACTGAAAAAAGAGCAAACTGGATAACTAAGATCCTTGAATATGATGAAGAAGTCAAACCTACTAAATTAGCTAGAGGTAGGGGTTTATGCCAATATATGACCCAAGAGCTTGAAAACATGATACCTAAAGAAACAAATTCAGAAACAAAATAAGAAATTTTATTGAGAATACAAGAAGTTATCAGGAATCCTAGGTTACAAAAAGGATTCATTTTATGAAAAATGGGATTTACCCAAGATAACTCCCTCATAATAAGAGAAGATACTATAGGATACAAGGAGTTCATTTTGTTTTAATGAAACAGGTTCTTTTCAAAATAAATTTTGATGGCAAATTGTTAAGATGTGTAGAAAAAGATGAGGCTAAGAAAATATTACATGTAATGCATTATGGAGTATCAGGTGGACATTTTTATGTAAAGACCATAGCTATAAGGATAAGTGAAGAAGGTTATTTCTAGCCTACTTTATTTACAAATTGTTATTAGCTGGTTAAAAAATGTCAATCTTGTCAATATTATGTGGGGATGAGAAGGAATGCAGCAATGCCTCTTAGTCCTATAATTGTGGATGAACCTTTTGCTCAATGGGGTCTTGAATTCATTGGAATGATAAATCTAGTATCTAGTATGGGTCACAAATGGATCTTAATAGCCATAGATTATTTCACCAGATGGACCGAGGTGGTACCACTCAAGGAAGCAATAGAAATTGTGGTCCTAGATTTTCTAGGGAGTATCACTACTCATTTTGGGGCTCCTCGCACCATAATTTCAGATAATGCTAAAGCATTTTTAGGGTCCAAAGTATCTGACTTTGCATTAAAGCATGGAATATATCTAAAAACTTGTTCTAATTATTACCCTCAGGGTAATGGTTTGGTAGAATCAACTAATAAGAACTTGATTAGACTCATCAAAAGAATAGGGGATGATCATCACAAGGAATGGCATAAAGTGCTTAATTTAAAACTATGGGCTAATAGAATTATGCCCAAACAGGTGATCAAAATATCCCCATATGAATTAGTATATGGGAAACCTACTATAATTCCCCTAAGTTTGGAGATTCCTATGCTTCAGTTGATCAAACAAATTGAAATTGAAGAAAATGGCCCCATGCAGGTCAGACTCGTAGAACTTCTAGAAGTTCAAGAAAAGAGGGATGCAACACATGATTCATTGAATAAGCATAATAAAATAGTTGATTGTTTTGATAAAAAGACTTCAAATCCCCATTTTGAAATAGGCTCAATTGTTTTGAAATGGGATGTAAGAGCCGCCAAACTAGGTCAACACACTAATTTTGAAGCATTACGGACTAGCCCTTATAAAATTTGGGTGTGTAAATAGAAAAATTTGTTTGAGCTAGAAACAAAGGAAGGTGAACCTTAAGAGATTCCTATAAATGGAATCTATTTGAAACATTTTAGTTAAAACTGTGTTTTCTAGCATTTTCATATCATGCGAGACTTGTAGATTCTTTTTGAGCAGGCTCGAAGTCCTTAGGGTCACCAATAACTATAGAGTAAAAAATACTCTATGTTTCATTCCTAATTTTTAGTAGTGCATGATTAAAATTGATGTCCCTACATAATTTGGTTTGAGATGGTGAAGTTTTTAAAATAGAGCATGGGCTCTATTTTCCTTTTGATTCATTTTCTCTAAGTGTTAAAATAAAGTGGATACTACCAAGTGTCATCATCTAAGGAACCTTTGATAGCTTCTATGAGTTGGTTAGAATGTGCCACATATCTCATAGTGAGAGAGTGGAAAGTGCCAAGTGTCATCATCTACGGTTTCATATCGGCACCCACATTTCATCTCTTTTTAGTAGAAGGTCTCATTTTTTCTTTTATAAAAGTGACGAAAGATGCCATGTATCCCAACAAAAGAGAGCAGAAGCCACCACATGTCACAATCTGAATTATCTTCAATTTTTCACTAATATAGCAAAGACCGTGGTGGGTCTTAATTTTTTTTTTGAAGTGAGCGGAAGCCACTAGGTGTCCCTGTCTGTGTAAATATGAAATGAGACATGTTTGTTTCTAAGGTATAAAAAGGTAACTAAGTAAAGTCGAGACTACCATGTGTCATATTCTATCAGTTTATAAAAGGTAGCTAAGTAAAGTGGAGACCGCCATGTGTCATATTCTGTAGGTTTATAAAAGTATCTAAGTAAAGCAGAGACTACCACATAACCCCAGATAAGTAAAGCAGAGATTGCCATTTGTCCTTTAATGAAGTAGCAGAGATTGACACCTATCCCTGTGTCCCTTTTAAAGTTATTTGGGTAGGAAATGTTGTGGGTCTTATTTTATTTTAAGCTATTGTGTTTCAAGGAACTGGATAGTGACAAGTGTCAAAAGTAGAACATTCTTGAGCAAAGACACAAAAGAGTATAAGTTATGCAAAAAGTGCCGCGTGTCTTCAATAGGTGCTGCAAAACACGCCAACTGTCATTTTTTGGTGTCTCCTAAGTAATAGAAAGATTTTCAAAGAATTGGATAAGTTTTATCTAGAATTTAAGAGAAGGGAGGGTCCTGCAATCTATTTCAGCCAATGAACTGCCAGAAGACAAAGTGTTTTAGAATCTATAAAATATCTTCTATTAGACACTTCCAGTGGGGGTTAGATTTTAGTTGGGCCATTAGATTGGGAACAAGAAAAAAATACGAAGTGAATCCAAGGCTATAAATAAGGGTGAAGAGATCACCAGAAGATCATCATCAATAATCAGAGAGAATTTTTGAGAAAGAATTATTGTAAAGAGTCTAGACTTTCTAGAGATGTGACTAGTAATATCATTTGCTTTTGTTCTATCTTCTCAAGTTGGAAGGTTTATGTAATTGTGTGTGTTTCTATGCCTCTTATGTGACTGGAGAATTAATGAGAAGATTGAATCCTATGCCTTTATTGATATTTTATGTGTCATTTGCAAAAGTAGTCTAGGCTATAGACTTTCTAGAGTTGTGATTAGGAATGTCATTTGCTTTTGTCTCATTTTCTTGAGTTGAAAAGTTTATATAATTGTACATGTTTCTGTGCCTCTTATATGACTAGAAAATTTAAATAAGAAGATTGAGCCCTATGCCTTTGTTGACATTTTTTGTATCACAACAAAAGTGGTCTATGTTATGAGCCTCTATTTCTATTGTTTCCATCTTTTACATTGATCATGCACTTGTTTTCTCTTAAATGTAAATGAATCCTACATATAGTCTCACTGTGCTCAGGATTAAGGTTGAATTACATTTAGGTGCATCACCATAGATTAGATTTCCTTTCTTGCATCTATGTTTTTGATTTAAATTCCTATCCCTTTTCCCAGTATCTACTTAATTTAAAGAAGAACTAGCTTCTCTAAAATTTGGAGGTTGTTTCAAGTCTCAAGTCCCACATCTTGAAACTTCCCATTGTTGGTGTTTATTATAAAGTGCAATTTTAAATCATCAATAGTTACCTTGGTTGAGATAATATGTGTCTTCAACTATAAAGTTAGAGAAACTTACTCCTTAAGGCTACCATATTTCATTATCTTGCATTATAACTTCATCCTCTGTTGATAGTTGAGGAGTGACTCCTCGAGAAACTAGAGCTTGTTCTCCACCTTCATTGGCATCCATAAAGTAACATTACTACCATTCCTCTTCTTATATTAAATTTTTATGCATTGATTCCATTGATATTATGTTGGAGATGGAAGTGGAATTATATGCATTGGTAGGCCTATTGAATTTAGGCTACCCTTGACCTCTCCCTTACCCATATTTTTTACCATATTATTGAGGATAGGGATATGGGTTTTGATTCACATATTGTTACAGACTAGGTTGCCTAGTTTGATCCTCTAAGGCTTTATATCTTTCCTTTCAATCAATTATCTCTTTTACCTTCTTAGGATCAATCCTTGACTTGGAATTTGAATTAGGAATTTGAGCAACACTTGGAGTATCAACAGACATATTTGGCATCAAAGGCATGGACACTTTTAGAGGCAACTTCCCATCCTGTATGAGGCCATTCTTAGCTATGATGTCAAGGTCATATGCCTCAAATAATGTGTATCCACCCATAGATTATAACATTATGGATATGTCAATACTAATAGCCCTAAAATATGTGGACAACACAAAGCTAGTAGGTGGTCTCATAGTAGGAGGTAACCTATGCTAAATCTTGTAGAATATCTCATTAAAATCATGTATTATCTCCTTAGGGGCTCTATGAATCATATTGAGATGATGGATGAGTGATGTGTGGTCATTCTTATCTTCAAATCTTGATGTTAGTAGCTCTCTAAAATCATCCCAAGTTGTGATTCAACCACTAATTAAGTCCTATACCAATCAAGTGTTTTCCCTCTAAGGGACATAGCAAGGAGTATAATGGAAATGTTAACCATAGTGACATTGTGAAAACTATATAAATTTGATTTATATCTAATGCGATCACTAGGTGTGACATGACCTTCACCATTGAATGTGGGAACACTCTTTGTAGCAATAGGGGGAATGTCATCATATGCATCAAGATGAATAGGATTTTTAGTGTTAAAGGATAGGAAGGCATGTTACCTAGCCATGTTATCTTCAATATCTCCCTCACTTTTTTGGTCTTCTTCACTAGAAAAATCCTCTTTCTCATCAAAGGGTAGAATAGGCTGAAGATGTTGAACTTTGAGACGAAGTTCATGTTGAAGAGTTGGATTAATGGGATAGAAAACTCTACTATAAGAAGACCTAGTAAGGACCATGAATTATAAGCACAAAAATATGACAAAAATGGTCTAAACCCAGATTTTACCTTGAATGGATTCGTTAAATGTTGAGTAGAACACCATATGTAGTTGTGATGTTGTCAAGACTAGCATTCACCTTGACAAGTTGTCTTTTAGGATAATTGCCCCACTAGTAATGACATAACTATTGTCATAAAATATCTTACCCTAAAGGAGGTTTTTAAAACATATTATAAAATTTTGGAAACATTTGAATACCTCTAGGCCTATGGGTTGCCTATAGTAGAGGTAGATATCTAGGTTTAAGGGCTAGCTCCCTAGATTTATCCTTAAGTGCTTATCACCTATACTAACTGATTACTTATGTGAAAAGGGGTATAAATATACATTGAGGTAAAATATTATAATGGGGTGATATACCACTAATATATCCACAAGATCATCATACTCTTGTACTAAGAGACAAGACCTACAACACTTGCTTCAAAGTCCTAGAACACTCTAACATTAGTATTTCAAATATAGAGTTGATATGTACAAGACTACTCAAGGTAAGTGGACCAGAGGTCAGTTAAAAATAATAGGGATAATTTTACACTTTAATGGAGCAAAAAACCACTAGATACACTCTATATGACCTATTAGAATGAGAACTTCTTGCACCAAACATGAAAGGATAAAGAAAAGCAACGATAGAAGCTTATCACTAGACCTCACCATACATCACTTCACACACTTAGAAAATATGTTTTTGAACTAAAAAATAGATTAAATGTATTATTAAAATTCAAATTACAACATCAAAATAGTATGTATTTACCATTCCAAGTGTGGAATTCCCATACAAGAGCCAAAATGGCTAGCATTTATAGAATGTGTGAGAGGAGATAGAAGAATGAAGCTCAAGAGTTACAAGAATAAGTGTCAAACTGAGATAGAGTTAATTTTTAGGATAATGGAGTATGAAATATACCATGAAAGGCCTCTTTAGACAAATTTCCCTCAAAAGCATCAAACTCCCCAGAACTAGTGTAAGACACTCTCAACTGGGTATTTAAAATTACTTTCATCGTTAAGCCTTTCTTGAGCACTCCAAAGTAGAATAATAATAGTTGACACATATTAACTATGAAATGGGGATTTTTAAAAGTCTTAAACATGCATTATATATGTCCCTAACTACTAGTCTTCTTTTGGACACTTGTTCTCACATCTGTAAACACCATCACTAGCTTCACAGGTTTGTCTTCACATTTGGCACCAAAATGGCCTTCAAATTATAAATCCAATATATTTAATGGGTGATATGAAAATTTACAAGATTATATTTGCATAAAAATCCATCATTTATACCATAAAATGCATCCTAATTGCACTTATCACTTTCTCACTTGGTGGTCACCCTATATTCTCATTGTCTTTCACATAATGCCTAAAGTGAAAGAGTCAGTAGAGATATTTTTATGTTTTTTAAAAGAAATAAATGGATATATTGAGTTATCTTAGGTCCCAATTTACCTTCCTAATTGATTTTCATCCTTTAACTCTCGCCTAAACCTAATAAACACATAAAATATTTTAAGAAAGCCTAGTTTATACCCTATCCATATAAGTAGGGTACCAATAGATTGAATGGGATGGAGTTTGAGGGAGTCTTATACAATCCAAAAATAATTTATAGGTCATACTATCTCTCCTAGATGCAAAATTATTCACTTTATTCCCATCGGGTCTCAGGCATGGGATTTGGAGGGTTTTAGGTGGTTTTGACTCTTAAGGATTGTTCATATAATCCTGACATTAAATCCTCAAACTAATTACACTAAAATAATTTTGGGGACCCTCCTCAACATTTAATAACTCTTGGGCCTCCATGATAAATGTCCGTACTAGTGTGAGCATCTAAATATGGCCTCTCAAGCTTGGCAGTGCATTTTAGATAGGTATGAGGTGTCTTTTAAGCCAAAATGCCTTTATTATGATTTCCTCTATAGGATAAAAGCTCTAAATAACTTCATATTTCCCCCTAAAAATCCTCCAATGAATTTTAAGGTTCAATTTATGTTATAAATGAGATTAAACCCCTTTAGGGCTTTAGGCCTAATAGGCCTAACTATGTCCTTGATGCCCAAAACCACCCTATGTAGTTTCTAATGGTTGTGAGTTAATCAACACCTATGTGATACGTCATTAAAACTTATTAAACCCTTATGTAGTGTACAATTCCTTCCCAACACTTTTTTTTGTCATCTATTCACCCAATCCTATAGTATAGACTGCTTGGGAGTACCCTTTAGAGGGTATCTTCCCTATTTTATCAGCCATTTTGAAGATATGAGAAGATCGAGTAGGTATTTAATGTATTTTACACAAACTTTCATGGTTAGGTTATACTTATAGAAACCTTCAACTCTTCAAAAAGCTTAAGACATGCTTCTTAAACCTCTAACTATGCATATAATGTGAGCATGGTTGTAGGTTGAACTTTGGAGATTGGTCATTGTCATGTCCCCTTTTTTTATTACTACATGAAATTTTCATCACCACTATGATAGTGGTTTCCATAATTTTATTCCACTATCAACCTCTACTGACTCTCATCTTGCACTCTTTAAATATGCCTAGTCTTAGTCTGTAAACTATGTGACTATGTTATTTACTCAAGAAAAAATACATGCCTATAGGTGTCACTTAGTGTTAAACCTTGTGTTTCATGCCTTAAGACCTCCTTGAAGTCATTGGATCAATTTCACTTTGGCAATTTTCCATGTCTACAAGGTTTCCCATCTCTAGCTTCTTATCAACAACCTATACGTGATTATAGTCAGATTATAGGTGACCTTTTCAAGAGCAAAGAAGCCCCTATAGGTGATAGTATGAGTCCAAAACTTGTGTCTCAACTCTCTTGACTATTATTTGATATCATAATATCCTTATCATATAAAAAGAGTCGCCTTTTTTTTAATTTATACCTCCATTAGGTCTCATATCATTATAAATCCATTTAGACTCAAAATACTTTAGATAACACTGACATTCTATAGTGAGAGAATGTTCAAGATGGAGGATTCATTCACATTACCTCTTAGGACCAAAAACTCATCCTATCATATAAAATTACAAACCCTATGCCTTAATTTTTTTATGGAAGCCATTATACCAATTTATACCTCAAGATGCTCCATCATGGAAAGATCAAAAGAAAGGCAGAGTCCCTAATTCGAAGACTTTAAGGGAATTTATCCCTTAAGTTACTTTCTCCTCATATGAACATCATTATCAGGTCTACCTACAATCATGTGACCTTTAGGCTATCTTGAAGTCACTTTTAAATTATATAAACCTTAATTGAGGTTTAAAAAAGCCTCAAACACCTACATTCAACTCTACTTAGTCCTCTATTGGGACTACCTATAGGTGTATATGCAGGCTATAAGACTGTGAAGGTAGGATATAATTAGTGTTCATTGTGGATGGTTATACAACCAATATTAGACATCCTTAAAGTATTAAAATTGATGTTATCCACATTCAAATACTTCTCAAGACTTTGGAACCTCCTTTCTCATTTGATCATGGTTGTCCAAAGCTTCTTTTACCTACATGTAGGTGGACATTGCAGTATACAAGGTAGTATGTGTTCAAACTATTTCTCCAATCAATTTCTAACCTTTTAAAAGCTTCAAATTTTTTATTTCAAACTTATAACCATCTAATCACTTTTATAATCTCTCCACTTATTTAAAAAGGCCAATCAAAGCTTCCGTTCACCTGATTATAAGTGATAATCATGAAGCATGCTGACTATGTTAGATTTTTAGTTGTGTTATTAACATGAAACACCTTTGAAATTCAGCTTTGGAAAGAGAGGTGGACATTATATCATGAGAGGAATGAAACACAACATATCATCTTCATTTTAAACCACCAAAAGAATAATAACCCTATGAAATTAGTGAAATCTATATATAACCTAGTGATTAAGCTCTCACTAGTAGAATGAAGTGTTTTTTATTTTCTCATCCACTCCACATGTTCAAACTAAGTTGAGAACCATGTGAGGAGGATTTACACACTATATAAAAACATGTGCAACACCTAGTTTATATTTAAAAACTCAAACAAGGAGGAAACCAAGTGTATTTGCCATGATTCATCTCCTGTTATCCATACTAAACCAAAAATGGATGACCTTTTTGTCATGCAAAGAAGAGAGATGGAGGATCAAAATGGTTTTATGCAATTTTTAAGTTTTTTAAAGCTGAATAAGTGTAGAAATAAGTTTAGGGGAGTTGAAGGGACATTATAGAAGCATGTCACATATGACACACTCTTGTACAAACTATATAACTACCAAAACTTCTTCATTTTCCAACTATTTTCTTGATTTCAACGTGGCACCTCTAATTTTTTAGTTAGGACTGACATATATAATAAGATTTTGACATGTAGGATGTTTAAAGATACCTTAGAACACTTTCCTTTCTATTAAAACCATACAAACTTCAATAAATGGCCTAAACATGACCTTAAGTGACATGAAATGACATAAAAAATTAAAGGTGACTATGATAAAGCTAATAACATATTGAATGACATCACTAGGAACATGGTACACCCTATTACATCCTATAAGACCCCTATATCAAGTTTTAAACTATATGTAGTTGACCTATTTTGACTTGTGGTCAAAATAGTCAATAGTTACAATAAAAATGCTACACCTACCTTGAGATTTCTAGTGCCTACTCAAAATAACCTTTTATAAGAGCATGATTGGTCTTCTCAATGGGATCATCCTACCAATTAGAATGAGGTGTTCGATCAAGTTGTTATGGATCAAAATGGAATAATTCCCTCTATAACACAAGCTAAAGTCCCTAATAAAGGAAGGGATAATAGAGATCAAGTTCAATCAGATGTTATATTGGTAAATTGGAAAGAGGAAGATGGGCATGTGTCAATCAATTGGGGGAAAAAATAAAGTTGTTGATACCTCTATAGTAGCTAATACTAGATCTAAGAGAAGGTAATTTAAAGATGCTCAATAAGTTGGAAAAAAATCCAATCATGAATCCTACATCCTAAGGAACAAAGGATCCTAATGCATCCCCTAAGGCCCAAGAAACTCAAAAAAATTAGAATATAAAGGGTGTTTTTATTATTCAAACAAAGCAAGCTCAAAATAGTATTGTAGCTCCTAAAGGATAACCAAGGGATAGTGGTTCTTACATCAACATTGTGGACCAAATGAAGAGGTTGAATGTGAGTATTCCTATTGGGACACATTATCTCTTTGTGCATGAAAGGGGATAATTCAAGAGGATTTGTCTAAACTCAACCTTTCAAAAACACCAATGAGAATAGAAAGTTTAGTTTTCACAAACACACCTTCACCTACTAGTAGGAAGCAAAGGAAAGATGGAAAATCACCTCATTTTTGTGTTTTTTTATTATTATTTAGTAAAACATTTCATGATAGATAGTGGGGAAAGTAGCTCAGTGATGCCTACACAAATAGCTAATAAGTTAGGCATAAAGTATGATCCTAATACCAAGGGTGTCTTGTAATTGGATGGTTTAGCTACCAAGACTATGGGTGTGATCAAATGTGTTATTATTACTCTCCATTATTTTCCCAAAATTTCTATTTCTTAAGATGTTATTGTAGAGGATTTTCCACCATGATTTGCTCCATGCTTGTCAAGAGACTTCACCACCAATATTGGGGGTTATTTGTCATTTAATTGGTTATACATAGATTTTATAACTAGATGTGCTACTAAGGTTACAATTAGATCTAAACATATGTCCAAGTTCCATATTGAGCCATACAATCCAAATATTTCAAATGTGAATTGTACTATCATTGATGAATAGGATCATCCTAATGATCAAGAACTGGTTGCATCTCTTGAAGATATTTTAGACTTCTTATTTGATGAGTGAGGAGTATAAAATAATGAGTATGATCCTTATAAAGGTATTGAATAATATGGTCTAGGTTTTTAATGGTTGCATGAAAGAGTAGCCATACCAGCCCTCTCCAAGTCAAGTGAAGATAGTGATGGTCTACAGAGATTTTTCTTTGATGGTTCAAGAAGTAAAAATGGAGAAAGGGTAGGTGTAATGATAATTTATCCTTCCAATTAGAAGTACTATTCTACAATCATATTTAAATTCAATTGTATTTGTAATATATTTGAGTATGAGGTTATTATACATGGGATAGAAAGAGGGGTTGAAATAACTTCAAGTCTTTTTTGATATGAGTTAGCAGTCCATCAAGTGAAGGGGTAGTTAGCTCTAAATAATCCATTATTAAAGTCTTATAAAAATAGATTATGATACGTTATTGAAGCCTTTGAAGCTCTCAACATCTAATAAATTCTAATTGTAAGGAATCAACAAGTTGACAGGTTAGCTTTAGTGGGAGCTCAATTTGACATTCTTAATTATGTGAAGAACTCAAAAACACAGCCACATATCGATGTGGTAGTAAGGCCATCAATATCAAATAATGATATTAATTGGTGGGTTTTTTAGTATGACAAGTAAATAGCATGTTTCCTTCAATAAGAAACTAGGTTTTCTTATAAAAACCATGCTAAATTATACCATCAATATAGAGATTAGATTGTGTAATTGTTATCCAATAAGCTTCATAAAGGATTGGTAACTCTTAAGAACATCTTCAATGCAAATAATCAAATGAGGAAAGATACGGTGAGTATGTCTACCAAAGAGGAACACCATGAAAGGGTTAATATCTTCAAGGAAAAGCTTTTTAAACTTGGAAAGGTATGTACTTTAGCTAAAAGGATTGCATTTGTGGAGTTGTGTAAATAATTTTTTGATATCTTTACTTGGGAATATAGTTACCTTAAGGGGTTTGATATTATATTAGCCTAACATAACATAGAGCTTGATCCAAATTCCAAATATATAAGATAATGATAAAAACATATAAATCCAAAGATTGATCTTTTAATGAGGAATTTTTTAACCAAATTGATAGATTCAAGCAACATATTCCCTACTAAGCACTCCTCATGGGTTACTAATCTATGTATTGTGAGGAAAAAGAGTGGGGAGATCAGATTGTGTGTAGTTTTCAAAGATTTTGAATAGAGTTTATTTGAGAGATTATTACCTCTTCCCCTTAATATAGAAAATCTTTCAAGTAGTTTTAGGTTCTTAATGCTTTTCTCTCTTAGATGGCTACTTTTTTTATAATCAAGTCTTGTTAAAAGAAAAAGATCAATACAAGATAGCCTTTACTAATAAATAGGGAACATATGCCTATAAAATAATGCCATTTGGGATATTTAATGTAGGGAATAAATTCCAAAGAGCCATGGATATGTATTTTAAATTCTTGATTAATGAATTAGTGTTAATCTATCTTGATGACATAATGGTTTTGTCAAATAATGCTATTGATCATCTAGCTCATCTTAGATTCATTTTTGAAATATGTAGGCAATATGGGATCTCTCTAAACCATAAGAAGTGTGTTCTTTCAATTCATGAGGGTAATCTCTTAGGTCACATTATCTTAAAATATGGGTTTGTCATACATCTTAAAAGAGTGAGTGATATATTGGCCTTGTCTTTGCCCAAGCATAAGAAACGTTTACAAAGCTTTCTTGGAAAGATTAATTTTGTTATGTATTTTATACCTTGTTTTTCCAACCTTGTGCATCTTATAAAAACCATGTTGAAGAATCTCCAAGTCTTCAATTGGACCAAATAAATATAAAATATTTTTGAGGCTATTAATCAAGCCATTGCATAAGCACCTACATTAATCAATCTTAATTTCTTATAGGATTTATTCTTGTATGCTTTATCTAGCATTGACACTATCTCATCTATGTTGATGCAACACAATGGTAAAGGTCTTGAGCAACCTATTGAATTATTTAGTCAAGGGATAGAGGATAATGAATAAATATACACCTTTATTAAGAATCAAGTGTTGGAAGTTATAATAAGCCTTAAAAAGTTTTAGTATATGGTTTCTAACAATAAAATCCATGTTATGCTGACACATCCAAGCATAACAGACTTCATTTTAAATAAGGGTTTGAATGAGAAAAGGGTTGGGTGGATAACCACGATCATGGAGTATGATGTGGAGATCAAGGATACCAAGTTTATAAGAGGAATAGTGCTATATGAGTATTTAGAATCAAAACTTCAAAAAGAAGAGAAGGTTGTTTTGGCATTTCAAGATGATACTTGTATACTTTTACCTTCATACCCTCCAAGTTGGAAATAATATATGGTAGGATTTATTCAAATAAGTGAGTGTCCTATAGGTTTGGATCAAGCAAAAAGAAGCTAATTTATATTGTAGTACATCCCTTATGTTCTTTTGGATGGAGATATCTTTAGAAAGGATCTTAATGGGATGTTGTTGAGATGTGTTGAAACTGATTAGATTGACAAGATTTTGGAGCAATTTCATGAAGGAATCTTATTATTGGGTAAATATGTTTCCAAAGTGTCCATTATTTATATGTAAAAAAAGGCTTGTAGCCCTTCCTCTCAATCCTATTCAAGTGGAACAACAATTTGTGTAATGGGATATTTATTTTATTGGTATGATAAAACCCCCTTTAAGTGATAGCCATAAGAGGGTGATTACATCCACTAAATACTTTACATGATAGGTGGAATTAATATCCCTGAAGGAGGCTAATGAAAATTTAGCTCTTGACTTCTATGAAGGCCTAATGACTAGATTTGGAATCCCTTCCACAATAATTTTTTATAATGCAATTATATTTAGTGGAGAAAGAAAAATTAAATGGGATCTCAATCATGGCATTAATCTAAGCTCTTCTTATAAATAATATCCTCAAGGTAATGGACTAGCTAAGTCCACCAATAAAAACTTTATTAGAATCATTAAGAGGATAGTCGAGGACAATCAAAGATCTTGGCACACTAAGTTAAAGATATCTTTATGGGCTGATAGGATTACCCCAAAGAGGGTTGTTGGTAACTTAGCCTATATTTTTTGTTTATGGGAGAGGATAAGCTACCTATTTTTATTTAATTACTAACCTTAGTTTTGGCTCATAAACTTGAGATGATGCAGAGTGATCCCATGGCAATAAGGTCGACAGAGCTAGTGGCCTTGGATAAGATAAAAATCATTCTATACATACCACAAAGTGTCATCAAAACCAAGGGAAGAATAACTTTGATAGAAGGGATGTTCCAATATCATATCAAGAAGGATACACTATGTTAAAGTGGGATGAAAATAGGTCCAAACCTAGTAGGCATACCAAGTTTGATACATTGTGGAGTGGGCCTTATGTTATCATTGGTTTCAAAGAATATAATGCCTTTTAGTGTGCCATGTTGAATGAAGATGAATTAAGCATCCCAATAAATGGTATATATCTAAAACCATGATACTAAGGTAAGTTTTGTATCCTTATAGATATTATAATAGGAATTTGTTTTCCCTAAATGCTTAGAGCACAAGTGTGTTTATTTGCTTATGTTGTTGTCTTTCCTCCAAGAGTCTCATGACACACACATGTGTGTGGTGTGTGTCTTGAGTTTTATTTTAGATTTTGGTTTTTTAACAGGATATTATCAAGTTAAAGTTTTAGTTTTCCTTCAATTCAAGTAGAGTTAATTACCCCATATCCCAATGGACTCCCAAGGCCACTAATCTCGATGCATAGCAAGCATGAAATCCCAGGAGGTCACCAAAGATGTTAACCAAAATTGGTCACCATAGGTAAATAACAT
Organism: Torreya grandis; assembly: GCA_037957365.1. NCBI lineage: Eukaryota > Viridiplantae > Streptophyta > Pinopsida > Cupressales > Taxaceae > Torreya > Torreya grandis. The sequence continues at coordinate 366,069 of JARHVA010004770.1, read as the reverse complement.
TAAAAACTTTATTCATTATAATCCTAAGATTGTTGATAGCCATCTAAAGGTGATACACTTTGTGTTATTCTTGGTATTTTTCAGGGTCTCTTATAATGGTCTAGTTAGAAGTGAAGTCAAATAAGTTTTTCTTATCGTCAAGTCATTAAATATAGTCTACAGAATAAGCCTTTTGTAATGTGTTTAGCATAGTTTAAGTTAACATTGACAAGGTTAAGGTTTAAGTGTGAATTCAACGTCAATTTTGAATCATGGTCAAAGAAAACAAATGGTAACCCTTCAAGGAGAAATGTGTTCCCAGCTAAGCAAGTAAGCCAAGGTGTAGAGATAGTAAGTCAATAACATTTAAATTTTAATAATTTTGGAGAAGTTAAGGTATGTTTGAAAAGTTTAAGGTTTTCTTCATTATGTCTTATATTGCTTATTACAATTTTGTAATATGATTTTCTAAGAAAAAGTCAAAAGTGAAGATCTATATCATTGAATATGGGTCTCTCATATGATTTAACACCTGTGTAATATCATGATATGTATACTTGGTCATACATCTTGTTCAAAATGTATTAAGACTACTTTTAAAATGTTAAAACACTTTTATAATTAGCCATTCATCATTTTACAATGTCCAAATGTGAGACAATGAAGAATTTATAGGGGATGAAATGTGGGAAATGCTTTGGTACATCCTTATACCACCATACCAATCAAGGGAGACTCCATGGCTATCTAGTTAATCAACTCCAATGGGTCAAGAAGGCTGAACAAGTAGTTTTTAAAGGAGAATAGGCCTATAAATGTCTCTTTGAAAAGGTTTTGTTTTGAGGATAAACTTCCAATACTATCCAAGGCTCTCTCTATTCTCCTCAGACTCAAATCCATTCTTTAGAATAAGTGACAATCTTAGAAAAGGCAAAAACCCATGCCATTTCTCTATTGGGTTTTAAAAGTTTACTTGCAAGCCCAAGAAGGCCCCATAGTTTGAGGTTAGTTCTTGGAGGAGAAATAGATTTGGATCCCAAGATATTGGGAAAAGGAGGGGATGATAATTACCTTCTATTTTATATAAGTTATATTATGATCAAGCTCCTTATCCTTATGAACAAGCATTAAGGAGTTAAGGTGTAAAACAGTGACTTAAAATCCTAGCACCTTAATTTTTAGTAGTTTTAGAGCATTTTTGGGATTATTTTTGAAATGAGGTGATTGTATGAGACCATATATAACCTTAATAGTTCTCTCACACCATGTCTCAACATATATTTGGCATTTTTTAGCATCAAAAGGGCAAAACCTCTACTTTGAATGACTTGTAGACCTATTTGAGAAGCTATAGGAAATGTTTTGGTTGATTTTGGATGTTTCAATCCTATAGTGACTCCCAAGATATCCATAATACATTATGACACCATAAAATATCACACTCAATTTGATATTATAGATGGAAAACCTTGAAATCCATATGTCTTAGGGTTCTACAACAAAGTCCTATATATGAGATCGAAAGTTATAGGTCTGTGACTCATGAATGAATTTTAAAATGAATCCTTGGGTGAGTTTTAGTGATGATAAAGAATTAATATACCTATATATTTCAATATTAGTGATTATCATCAACCAAAATATCAAGCTTCTTCTAGTCTTGTGAAGAACAGAGATACCATGGGGTAATGTAGCTATGCATGGTAGTATGTTGTACGTCTGCAAGTTGAATGAGAGGATGATTAAAAATTCATACATGTTTACTAAATAAAAAGAGACTTAGTTGGAAAATTTTAATTCAATATAATTTCCAATTATCATTCAATCAAATTAAATCAATCACATGGTGAATGAAAACAACTTTAGGCATAAATTAGTCACCTTTAGATTGCTTGCAAGTTGAGATGAATTAGGCAAGTTTTGTGATGGGAAATGAGTTTAAAAATACAAATAATATATGATAAACCCATGATAAATATTTCTAAATTTTTAATATTTTATATTAATCAAGAAGAACATCAAATTTGTCAAGAATATTTGAGAGAAGATAGCAGGCTTATATAGCCTAGAAAGAGGTTTTTTGTGCATGAGGAGTTGGAACCTCAAGAAAATAATTAGATATTAGTTTATCATGATGAAAAATGTTCCATGCATATTATATAAATTCAAAACTAGTTTTTCTCATGTTCTCATCAGCACTCTTGAATTAATAATGGTATACTTAGTTGTACACATGCAATTTACCAAGAACCAAGATCAAGACACTTGGATAGGTAGTTTGGGATTAAAGAAGACAAAATGAATATAGAAAAATAAATTAAACCTCTTCAATATCCTATTTTACTCTCCCTAATAAGGATAGATATATATAAGTCATAGTTCAAACCTCCAACATATCAAAATGGTGAAGTCATGTAAGGAATGGACACTCAATGGACTATGTGCATTATGGTGAAGACCAAATGGGTTGATCAAGTTGATTTCTATGACTCCAAACATGTGTAGAGGATCATGAAACATGAAATACATTGTCTAAAGTTGATAATTGGTCAAATAGGATTATAAAGGGTAGAATACAAGAAAAAGAGCTTTAGGCTTAAAAGAGACCTATAAACCTATCATAGGTAAAATGGATAAAAATGTATGTGTGTTGTTGAGTTAAAGTACAAGGAGGTTTTCAGAGGTAATATGGATTATTATTAAAGGTTATATCCTTACTATAATCATAAATAATGTAAAAAATAGCTAAAGAGAACTCAACCTCAAGGCCTAATAGTCAACAAGGCCAAGGAGAGACCTACAGGCTTGTTCATGAAACATGAGAAAATTATGCAAGTTTTTAACAAAAATGAAGTAAGAAGACTCTAAAGAGGTGGGGGGACTCTATTAGATAATACCATATCATTTATACCCATTTCAAAAGATATAAAATTCTCAATAAGGACTGTTAGGGTCATTTCTATAAAACTATATATAAACCCTAATAATGGGTTAATTCAGGTTACAAAGGGTTTGAAGGGTAAATGAGTTACTAAAACCATTTTCACACCTCATGTGATGTTATGAAAACCTTAGGGAGGTGTTACCAATTTAAACCAATAACTTTTATGACCTATTTTTTGAGAATCCTAACTTCATCACATGTGAACTTGCATGAGGAGATTCATGGGTAATAATGGATATTAAAGGAGTTAATAAGGTATTCCTACTCCAATATAGTTTTATTGGTTTGTAAATAAAGGATATATTCTTTATGAATAATCCTTAACAATTGAAGACCATAAAACTCTCCTAAAACCTCTCAAGATATCCAATGGATAAGATTAGTCTTCTAAGTTCCCAAAATGGATTGGGCTAGCTTTAAAACTACTTGGATGACCCCTATGCCTCTCTTAAGCATCTGATATAGTAGGATTTTGGCACACGTGAGCTAGAATGTACTAAAAAATGGCCTATAAATTGCCTTTTTGAGATAGTTTGTATGGTTTTTAGGCTAAAAGGTATTCCTAACCATTTGTAGAAGATATTTGAGCCAAGATAGAGGTATTATGGTCATTCACAAGTCATTTGAGAAGCATCCACAATGATAATATAGGTTTCCAACTATTGTCAATCCTTAATAAGGAGAGTGTAATCACTCTTGCATCAATAAAGTATGGTTTCAAACTTGTTTCAATGATCAAATAACCTTAGGAGCATCTAGTGAGCACCTATTATCATGATGTAAGATTCTAATGTATGAGAAAATTTCCAAAAAATAGGATATGCAGTTAGAAGTAGGTTTCTTCATAACTTCAAGATTGGACAAGGTGAAAGGTGTCATGTAGGTCTTACAAGTATCCTTGGAGTGAATATGAAATAAATAAATATCCCCATTTGATCATGAAACCCCTCGTGATAAGTTATCAACTTTCATTATCAAGTTGAGATAAACTAATAAGCCACAATGTGTCAAGACAAAGGAGAAACTCACCACAAGTAGTTCATAACTCCTCATAAAATAATATAGATCAATTCAAGATGAATAATAAGTGTCTCTTTGTCACCTCTTAATTTAATTTTATAATATCTCCCTTTTGAGTTGACACATGGATAAGAGGATCAAAAAATTATTTTATTATCTCTTATACTTATTGTATGAAACTAACCCTATGGAAAATTTAAAGTCATGATGAACTCTTGACACCTCTCTTATCTCTCTCTTCCTTCTCTTATTCTATAAATTAAGCCTTCAAAGGCATAAATGTAACCTTGAAATGTGTATGGTGAATCCCTACCAAATTTGATACTTGTTATTGCCTATAAAATAAACTTCAAGTTAAGTTACACTTTCTTGGTCTTGCATTTAGTTAATTTAAAATGAATTATTGTAGAATGATAGTGATAATTTTACTACATCCTTGCATTTATCCATTCCATTCATGCCTTTATGTGATTTAGTCATATTTTCATGGGTCATATGAAGTGTATCAATGGTTTGGTGAGTTTAAGTGTTTAAATTCATTAGTGTCTTATGTTAGGCCTCTTGATTAATAACCTTGTCTATTATATTAGCCATAGCCTTCATATAGAAACACTTGTGTTGTAGGAGCTATCCTAAAGTTGTGAAATTAGGTTATTACCTTGTCATTTCATAGTGAAAGCATTAGAAATTATAGGAAACTAAAATTTGTGCATCACCGCCATGTTTTTTTTATGATTTTAGTCTTCTTGTATCCCTTTTCTTTACAATTTTAGTAGGTAAGTTGTAGTTTTGGGTGAAGCATCAAGGGAGCTAGCCCAATCTATAGATTCACTTCACTAATTATGCCAACCATAGTCTAGAAGTGATTCCATGCTATCATATAGTTATCAAGGCTTGAAAAACATTCTTAGAGGTGAAAATTAGATTGATAATAGTTATGGCATGCTTGGTGGGATAAAATTTCAACAAGGTTATCAAATATTATTATTGGTCTTGACAAATTTATAATAGTCTCCTTCATGCATCATCTAGTGACTTCAACAAGTTTTTAGCTCTTGTTTACATAATAACAAGCCAAATTTCATGACAAAGGTGACTACAATGTTAAGGGCCAAAGTTATTATTTTTATTCGTTGAACTATCTTCATTTTAAGTCAAGAAAAATATATTCCTTTATTCTTCGCCTTATACCAAGACTTCTATAAGGAAGCTCCATTTTGATTAAACTCCAAACTCTTCTAAATATATCAATATGGATATAAACCTACCATTTATTTATTTCAATAGTGGATCCCCTCTAAACATTTTAGTATATGATGACATCCCTATGGCAGTTCTTAAAAGTGTCCCATATTATAATGGAGAAAGCATAATTACCCCAATTAATCACATTAGAGATATGTCTAATTTCTACAATATTCATAATATCATTAAAGATAATGTGGTCATTATTTTTTGGGAAATATAATTTAATGGTAAATATTTGGATTGGTATAGGACCTTGAATCCTAATTACATTGATTCATGGGACTAATTAGGAGAGAAGTTGAGTAATAGGTTTGAAGACACAAGTGATCACATGTCTCTAGCTGAGCAATTAACCACCATCAAGAGAGCCTTCAAATATTTCATTCAATATTTCAATTCTATATTTAAAAATACATGGGATAGAATCCCCCCTCTTTTAAGACCTACTCCAAACTATGTCTTTCTTTATTATCTCAAAGCATTGAATAGTGATATTGATGTCATGATATAATCTATGGGAGGAGAGACCTTACTTAATGTGTATGATGTTTCCATCAAGGATTATAATAATCTCATACAATATGGAAAGATATCCCTAAGACCCCCTATGCCATTATTTCCTTATATACATCCCCCTACTCCAACTCTTACTCCTGTTCTTACACTAATTGTCATGAGTTGGCTACTCCTAGTCAATCAAACAAATTAAATGATGAAGATAGATAATTAGTCAAAACTATTCCAAAAAGATGATGGTTTTTGAAATGAAGTTGAAAAATTAGTCTCATAAACCTTACCAGTCATATTACTCCTATCGATCTAATCAACCAAATAGACCACCTTTCCAAACCAATTCTCAAGGACAAGGGTAGGTTATTAATGCTAGAGCATATAATAATTACAGTCCAAATGTTGCCTCCACCTATAGATCTCTAGTACCTAATCCAAACAACCTTGTAAAATATAATGATTGGTCTTCTCAATGGGATTAGCCTACCAATCAGAATGAGGCATTCAATCAATTTATTATGGCTCAATGGAATAATTCCCTCTATGAAACAAGATGAATTCCATAATCAAGGAAGGTCTAATAGAGATAAATTTCAATTAGATACTATATTGGTAAATTAGAAAGAGTAAGATTAGTGTTCATTCAATAAATTGGTAGGAATAAGTAAATTTTTTGATACCGCTATAGTAACTAATACTAGATCCAATATAAGAGTAGTTGAATATGCTCAAGAAGTTGGAAAAAATCTAGTCATGAATCCTCCTATGTTCTAAGAAACAAAGGATCCTAATTTAGCCCCTAAACCCCAATAAACCCATAAAAATAAAATTGTAAAGGGTGTTTTTATTCTTCAAAATAGTATGGCAGCTCCTAAAGGATAACCAAGGTCTGGTGGTCCTTGTATCAACATTGTGGACCAAATGAAGAGGTTTAATGTGAGTATTCCTATGTGGGATACATTATCTCTCCCTGTAAAAAAGGAGATACTTCAAGAGGATTTATCTAAACTTAACCTTTCAAAAACACCAATTTGAAGAGAAAGTTTAGTTTTCATAAACACACCTACACCTACTAGTGGGTAGTAAAGTAAAGATGGTAAACCACCTAAGTTTTATGTTTCTATGATTATTGGAGGATACTTAGTACATATTTTCATGATAGTTAATGGGGCAAGCAGTTTAGTGATGTCTAAACAAATAGATGATAAGTTAGGCCTAAAGTATGAACCTAATACCAAGGGTGTCTTGCAATTGGATGATTTAGCTACCAAGACTATGGCTATGATCAAAGGTTTGAGTCTTACTCTCCATGCTTATCCTAAATTTTTTATTTCTCAAGATTTTGTTGTAGTGGATTTACCACCATATTTTGGTCTATGTTTGTCAAGAGAATTCATCACCAAGGTTAGGGGTGAATTATAATTTTATTGGTCATACATGGATTTTAGAAATAGATATGGTACTAAGGTTACAATCATATATGAACCTATGTATAAGTTCCATCTTAATCCATATAAGATAAATATTTCAAATGTGAATTGTACTATCATTGATGAATAAGATCACCCTAATGATCAATAACCAATCATACCTCTTGAAGATATTTCAAACCTTTTATTTTATAAGTGGGGAGCATAAAATCATTAGTATGATACTTATAAAGGTATTGAAGAAACTAGTATAGGTGTTTATTATTTGCATGAAGAAGGTGCATCCATACTAGCTCTCTCTAAGTCAATTGAAGATAGTGATTGTCTATGGAAATTACTCTTTCATGGTTCAAGATATAAAAATGGATCAAGGGTAGGTGTAATTATAGTTTCTCCTTCCAATGAGAATTCCATCAAGTGAGGGGGTAGAGTGTGGTCAAGAATCCATTATTAAAGTTTTATAAATATAGGCTATAGGACCCTATTTAATATTTTAAAGATTTCAACATATAATTAGTTCTAAGGGAAAGGAATCAACATGATGATAGGTTAGCCTTAGTGGCTACTCAATTTGGAATTCCTAAGAATGTGAATAACTCAAAAAATTAGCCACATATTAAGGTGGTAATAAGGCCATTAATATCAGATAGTGATATTAATTGGCAAGTTTTTGACTATTACAAGAAAATAGAATACTTCCTTAAATAAGAAGCTAAGTTTTCTTGTAAAAACCATGCTAAATTTTAGAATCAATAAGGAGATAAATTTTTTCAATTTATATCTAATAAGATTCCCAAAAGGTTAGTAACTATTGAGAACATCTTCAATGAGGATGATCAATGAGGAAGGATAAAGTGAGTATGTATACCAAGGAGAAGGAACATCATGAAAGGGTTACTATATTTAAGGACAAGATTATTAAACTTTGAAAGCTATGTAATTCATCCAAAAGGATTGCATTTGTGGAGTTGTGTAAAAAAAAATTGGATATCTTTGCTTGGAAATATAGTGACTTTAAGGGGTTTGATCCTAGATTAACATTACATACCATAGAGATTGATCCTGTTGGGTGAATATTTTGTCGTCAACTAACTGATGACAAAATGGGGATATCAGCCACAACATAAGGGAGATTTACACCATGAGGAGTGTGGCTTTACTAGATCTAGATGAAGTAAATCTCTCCTCTCATCAAGGGGAGGTTCCCTATTAATACTTACGTGCTGGATATATAATTAAGCAAAAAATAACACACGGGGGTGGTATAACAGCATCTACCTCTCTTTTTTCAGAAGTAATGTATAAAGAACAAAAGGGGGAAAATCTTGGTCTAATGCTAACAACATTCCTCTTCTTTTAGGAATGGTGTCAAATGAAGAGCAAGAGATCACCTGAAGTAACAAAGTCACAAGAACGCTCACGCAAGCACAAAGTCTTCTGTAGCTTCTCCACAGATCCGGAACAAGTACAACCATAGAGTAAAGTGAAGCACAAAGTCTTCACCTGAAACTACAAAAGATAAAAGAATCTCAAAGGTAAAAGTAGCACAAAGTCTAATTTCTATCCTCAAGAAGTGCCCTCAAATAATAATAACACACCCACTTGCTTATTAAATCAGATAAACAAGATGTTACTACGAAAAAGACATAAGAACTATTCCCTAAATAACACAGACAATCTCAACACAAAGTCTGAAATAACCTGTTTCTCATTCATTCAACAGAATATGATTTACAAATTTGAGCACAAAGTCTCAAAAGTTGCTTCAATTTCAGCAGAGTGTTTTTTATTAAATTTTCCAAGATCATTTACAAATGAGGTCCTCACTATATATAGGGAGAAAAATCCTCAAAAATAGAAAATAATAAAATATAAAATATCCTGGTCAAAGATGACTCATCTTTGACTTTTAGATATTTTCCAAAATATTTACATGTAATTACATATTACAAAATTGCATGCATTCTACACAAAATAGAAATGCATAAGGATAGAAGAAGAGAGAAGGGGGAGAGAGAGTGTCAATTCTTGCTATCGGACTTCTTCAGATGAGCATCGTACATGGCGATTGATGCTTGAATTCCTATGCTGTCTGGTGCAATTGCATTTTTGAAGATGACTCTCGCTCTGATCAATGCACCTTTCAATGCTGTGATGGCTTTAGAGTGGCCAGTTAACCTATATTTTAGATCTTCCAAAGTTAACTGAGCATCCAGAATGATGTCCACCAAAGTCATTAAGAAAGATGCTTCTTCAAAATCTTTCTGGATCATCCCCTTTGAAAACCTGGATCATTTTTTTTGGATTTTGAAGATCAGTGACTCCTTGATCTCAACTCAAGTATCTTTTATCAGTGGGTCATCTTATTATGTCACTTTTCTTGATGATGCAACTAGGAAAGTTTGGGTGTATGGCATTAATAGAAAATATGATGCATTTAATACTTTAAAAGATGGAAATCTTTGGTTGAGAATGAAATAGGTCTCAAGTTAAAATGTCCCAGGTTAAATAATGGTGGGGAATATTACAATAATGCATTTTTGTATCACTGTTCAAGGAATGGAATTCATAGATAGAGGATGGTTTTAATAACTCCATAGTAGAATGGAGTGTTATAAAGGATGAACAAGACTATTGTGGATCATGTTAAGAGCATGAGGTTGCATGTAGGACTACCTCTTTAGTTTTGGGTAGAAGAAGTAAACATAACTGTATATATGATAAATAGAGGTCCATCTACTTTGGATGGAGGCATACCTAAGGAAGATTGGTCTGGTAAGAAGGTTTATTATTCATTTCTTATAATATTTGGCTATGAATCCTTCATTCATATTGATAAGTATGATAGGACCAAGTTAGAGGCTAAGTCTAAAAAATGCACCTTTATTGGTTATGGTGAGCATGACTTTGCTTTCTCGATTTGGAGTCTTAAAGATAAGAAATTATTTAGGTATAGGGATGTTGTCTTTAATTAAAATTTCATGTATAAATAGTATTTTTAGGATCATAAAGAGGATTCCATAAAATATTACATAGTACTGGAGGACATTGCAGATGATAAAGTGTCCAAACAACCAGTTTAGGCACCTACTCCACAATAACTCCAAACTCCTATGGTGATAAGTTATTTTAGGTTAAGAAGGGAACCTAAACATGTTTTTCCATATCTTAATTATTTATTACTCACTAATAATTGATATCTAGAGTACTTTGAAGAAGAAATGCATGTAGATGTTTAGAAGAAGTGGGAGCAAGCTATGGATGAGGAGCATCAGTCTCTCATGGAAACTCAAACTTGGGATTTGGTAAACCCACCTAAAGTTAAGAGATTATTGTAGAAAAAGTGGGTGTATATATTTAAATAATATTATGGAGGAAAGAAAAGGTATAAGGCTTGGTTGGTGGTAAATGGGTTTGCACAGAGGAAGGGAATTGATTTCGATGAGATTTTTTCCCTAGTAGTAAAGATGAATTCTATTAGGATTGCTTTTGGGATAGTGGCAATGGAAGACTTACACTTAGAGAAGTTGGATGTGAAGAATACATTCCTTCATGGTGATTTGGAGGAGGAAGTATATATGGATTAGCCATTGGGATATGAGGTCACAGGGAAGAAGAACATGGTGTGCAAATTTAAGAAGAGCTTGTATGGCCTGATATAAGATCTATGATAATGGTACATGAAATTTGATAGTTTTATGGAGTAGGGTTACTCCAGGTGTCATTCAAACTACTGCATATATATCAATAAATTTGATTATGGTGATTACATTATCCTTTGTTTGTATGTGGATGACATGTTGGTTTAAGTTAAGAACATACAATAAATAATGGTACTCAAGGAATAACATAGTAATTCCTTTGCTATGAAGGATTTGGGAGAAGCAAAAAAAATCCTTGGTATGAGTATAACTCAAGATAGGAAGGAAGGAATTTTAGATTTATCCTAGGAAGAATACATCAAAAAGGTTTTGGAGAGGTTTAGTATGTAGGATACTAAACTAGTTGGGACTCCTTTGGCAAGTCATTTCAAGTTATCAAAGGAGCAGTATCCCAAGATAGAGGAGGAAAGAGTCCAAATCTCACATGTACCTTATTCATCATCTATTGGTATATTGATGTATGACATGGTTTGTACTAGTCTAAATATTTCCCATGTAGTGGGAGCAATAAGTTGGTATATGAGTGATCTAGGTAGAAAAAACTAGAAGGTAATGAAGTGGATCCTTCAGTATTTAAGAGGGACCATGGGGATAGTTTTAAACTTTGGTGGATTGGACATCACTTTGTGTGGTTTTATAGATTCAAACATGGATTTAGATTTATACATCAAGAGGAATACAATAGGATATGTATTTACTATAGGTGACATAGCGATGAGCTGGATTTCACAACTATAAAAACTTATGGATTTGCCAACAATAGAGGTTGAGTATGTTGCTTCCATAGAAAAAAGTAAAGAAATGATTTGATTATAGTAGTTTCTTAAAGATTTTGGGCATAAGTAGGAGAAAGGGAAGCTATATAGTGATAATCAAAGTGTTATACATCTAGCAAAAAACTCCACTTTACACTCTAAGATGAAGCATATATAGTTGAGGTCCCATTTCATCAGGATATCTTTGGAAAAAAAGAAGTTGAAGATGGAGAAGATTCATACCAGTCAGAATCCTACTAACATGATGACCAAGGTGGTCACAAGGGAGAAACTAAAGCTATGTTCATTTTTAGTTGACCTTCATAGTTGATAATGAAGGGTTGAGAAGCTTGATCAGAGGAAATTAGTATCCAAATGGGAGATTATTATTTTAAGGAGCCTATTTCTAAATTAAAATGTATTTTCAAATATTTTACATTTTATTTACACTATACCCATTATTTTGTAATACTATTTTCCTGATGTATTATGTATAAATAGATATTTCATAGGTTATACAATAGGAGAACAAGGATTTGAGAAAGAAGAACATAGTGTGTGAATTTAGCTACAAATTTAGGAGGGTTTATTGAGCACAGCTCCAAACAATATTTGTGCATTTTAATTATGAAGATAGATCTGAGAGTGATTGTACTCTGGTGGCATGTAATAAAATATGATCAAGTGTTTCTTGGTGGATGTAGCCCACATTGGGTAAACCAAGTTAAATCTGGTCTTCTTATTATGCATGTTTATTTCTATTCTTTATGCATATTTAATCATATCTATTATTGTGATTCTATGAAACTATTTTGCATTAATTTTTTTATTTATTTCAAACACCATATTGGTCATGTCCCCACTTAACAAATGTATTCCCAATCGGAAGTGTAGGTATGCTTTATCTTCTTCAAGCCAAGATTTATTTATAAACATGATGCATTTATGATTGCATACACTATGTTTATACATTATGAGGTATGATAACTTGCATTGAAATTTAATCTTGATCTAGTTAACCACTAGTTCAAAATCACTAAATACTCTTAGTTTATTTGCCTTATGTTTTAATGCAAATTGTAATCCTAAGATTAGTGCTTTATACTCTAGTAGATTATTTATGTAAGGGAACTATAACCTATATGATGTTGTATGTTTCCTCCCTTGGGGATCTATTAGTAGAACACTTTTTCCACTAAATTTCTTAGAATGAGCCCCATATACATAAAAAAGACCATAGGCATAGTAGTTTTGGGTTATTTTCATCTTTGTCTTTATTATGTTTTATGTTTAATTTATAGATTCTTAAGTCTATGGATGCTCGTTTCAATTTCTCATTAATTGTATTATACTCAATTATCATGTGTTTCATGTGGGGATATCTATCCACCCTAATTTTATTGGCTACACCTCTCTAGGGTAGCCACATGTGAGAGAAATTTATGGCCATATACTCATTTAGGTATTTAGACTTGTCTCTATTGAGAAGCATGCCATAGGCCTTAGGAATCTCCACTACCTAGATGTCTAAGAAATGTTAAATTCTAAGATCAAAATCTAATTACATGTGGAAATTTAGTAGTTCACCCACCACTTTAACCTTAGATTTGTCTAGTTGAACTACTACCTTATTTGACTTGATAGGGCTAACCCTAACTTGTCACAGATGCGTACCAAAATTATGTTGGTTAAGGCCCTCAAATCCACGTGGTAGTTATGCAAGTTATTCCAAAATAATTTTATGGTCTAGAGGAAGGGAGGAATATCAATCTTGTTTTTATGAATAAGCACATTGGTATGGGTTGCTTTTGGTTTTACATGGGTTGGTTGAGTTGGATTTTTAGTTAGGGACTTTAGTAGAAGATCATATTGTTCAATGATCTAAGCAAGTTCATGAAGTGTGATGTTGTCTTTGATCTTTTTCATGTCCTATAATATATTACAACCTCATTTTATTTCGACCTATTAGTTTTCTATGGGAGATTTTGGTTCTAGAGACCTCAAGGGTGGGGAATTATTCTTAGCATTATGGTCATGTGGGGTAGCACCATTATTTTATGGAGTCAAATTAGTTATGTTTTATTGTGTTTGTATGTTCCTAAGTGAATAGTTACTCATTTTTAACTATTTAAATTCATGCACCTCACTAATACCCTCCTTTTACTTTTTTTCTTCTTGGCTAGGGAACTTTAGGGTTTCCAACACCATGGTCATGCTTGGGGACTTACCTACATTAGATGATTATAGGTAATTATGGACCACCTCATACTCCTCCATTTCCTTTTGAAAGATATTAAAGGCACAACATAACTCTATACAATCAATTTCTCCATGGATGATCATACTCTACACTTGGCACTAGTTAGGCAGGGTTATTTTGAAGATATTAACTTTTGGAAACCTATTAGTTGAGGGATCTAAATGATTATAGGGATGATTTTAGTTTATGTTTGATATTATATATGTAAATTTATTGATAAAAATATCCATGTTGGATCCTCTCATCTGACTTTGTATCCCAAGAAAGTTAATACTAATTTTTTTCACCACTCACTAAATGGCATCTAGTTCATTATTTATAGACTCCTAGGGCATGGTCTAGGTTATTTTGACTACAACCAATATCACTATATGTTACAACTAAGGAGCTATCTCATAGCTCACTAGGTTAATAAAAACTAGGTGTTGGTTTGGTTCCGCATGACTCAAAGATAATTGATTTATAATGGGGAGTGATTGAAGAATGGGGATATTTTAGTTAGCATTGGGTAAGAGGTTCAACATGGGTATCTATAAAAATGCATTAAGAATGGGATCCATCATCTAACATTGAGGTTTCAGCTACATATCTACCTTTATTTCCCCTACATAAGCAAAGTTTAAGTCTAGTATTGTTGGGTCTTGCCTTAAAAACATAGCCATCTAAGGGTCCAAGTCATTTTAATAAATTTGAAGCACTAGTTTGGGGTTGATTTGGTAGAGCATGGTAACCTTGTTATACATCTTATAAAATCTAGCATTTAAGTTCCTAATATGATCATTGGTTTCTTATTTAATACAAGTAAACTATTGATAAAGGACATTAGGGTTGATAACTTTCCTAAATTGGGATAGGAAGACACTACTAAAGTGTCCCCAACTGGTGATCGAGTTCTCAGGTAGGTTGAGGAACCACTCATATGGTGAGACCCTTAATGTGAAAGGGAAAATCCTACATAATACATCCTCATGTTTCACATTTAGATGACTTAGGGAAGCCTTGTTGTTAAGCATAGGATATATTAAGAGGGGAGGTAATCAATATGTCATATATCTTATAAACTTTTACTTAATCAAATTACACTTAACCATACAGTCAAGATATGCAATAAAACTAAAATAATAACACCACACAAGAGACAAAGAGAGACACCAAATTTTAATGTGGAAACCCAATGTGGGAAAAACTATGTAGAATAATCTCAAGTATATGAATAAGCACCAACTCAAATTACAATATTCATAAGCACCAACTTACAGGAGCACCAACCCCTTTGTTGAGGACCAACATAGCAACTATTCATGAGTACCAACCCATAGGAGCACTAACCCCTATTACGTATACCACAAAACTATCTCTCAATGTCAATTTCTCAAAAAATGATAACACATTACTATATCTCTTTCTTTTCTCTCTTACACTCTTCTAAGCAAGATATAACAATTACAAAACATGCTCTCTCTTGCATATTACAAATGTCTTCCCAAGCCTTTATTTATAGCTTTCCAAATTACCTTTGGTATTCACCCTTTATGACTCTTCACTCCTCATAGAAAATGGTGCCAAACTTGTAAGACCCTTTAAATGCTTGTATTTGAAAAGTCACATGGTGACCCTTCATAAGAAAATGTGTACTTTTCTCTTTTATCTTTATCTTGGTGACCTTTCAAATTCTTTAAGGTGACTCTTCATAGAAAAATATGTCATACCCTATCTTGTCTTCACTTGGTGACTCTTGGAATTCCTCAACATGACTCTTCATGGCAAAATACATCACATTCATATTTTTTCTTTAACCTGTGAACCTTTGACTTCTCCATGGGCCCTCTTTTGACTTTTATGAAACCAAAAATATAGTCATTAATATTAAATAAATATCAATGCATTTTAGCCAGAATATGAACATTAAAAATACCTTTAGACAATAAATTATATGGGGCCTTTATCACCAATGCTAGACCTTTGGCATCAACGAAAATATTTCTAACAATCTCCCCCTTTGTCATTGATAGAAACTTCAAACTAAAAATGCCACATCCTAAAACCTATATTGCACATGCCAACCTACACATAATATCATCTAAAGAATATATAGTAACTCCCCCAAACTATAGCATCCTATACCTATTCCCTGTACCTATTCCTATACTTATTTCTTGTACCTATTTCTATTCTTCTCCCCCTTTGACATCAATGGCAAAGGTCCTATCTTGGAGCTAACACGTAGCTCCCCCTCATCTAATTTTGATCCTCAATGGTAAGAAGTAAAATAAATTACTCCCAACTTCTCCGACATATATTTGAATGTGTCTTTTGATAGTACCTTTATAAAAATATCTAAAATTTATTCTATACTACTAATATATTCCATATTAACCTACTAATTTGAAACCTGCTCTCTCAATAAGTGATATCTGATAGGAATATGTTTTGTTCCTAAATGCATCACTAGATTCTTATAAATATTAATAGCACTTGTGTTGTCACGTGTATATAATATTTTACCTTGATATCTTCCAAATTTTACTTCATCTAAATCACCTGAGTATAACACAATACCATTGTAATATATTTTTCTTCAACTATAGAAAGTGATACTAAATTATATTTTTTTCTTAGCCATGATACTACGCTATCACCGAAGAAGAAAGATCTTCCACTTTTACTCTTTCTATCATCCAAGAAAATTGCCCAATCTAAATCTATGTAAGAAACCAGAGTGAAATCTCTGCTTATGGGATACCACAATCTATAATTCAATGTCCCCTTAACATATATAAATATTCTTTTCACCAACTAAACATGAGTCTCCTTCAGGGATGCTTGATATCTCGCAACCATGCCTACTATATGCATGATGTATGGCCTTGATGTTGTCAATTATAAAATACTACCAATCATATATGTATACAAAGATTGATCTATAATAGGTGAATCTTCATCTTTACTCACCTTGTTCCATGTACTCAATGGTGTGCCAACTGGTGTGCAATCCTTAAAACCAATTTTTTTCAACATTTCTTTAGCATACTTAATTTGAGATATGAAAATTCTTTTATTTAACTAAAATATTTGCAACCCTAAGAAAAATGACAATTCTCCAAGAATAGACATCTCAAATTCCTTTTGCCTATTATCAAAAAAAATCTTGTCATCTTTTCAATGTTTCCTCCAAATATTATGTCATCAAAATATAGCACAATAATTAATTGATGTTCACTTTCTATTTTGATGTAGATATTATTGTTAGCAAAACCTCTCTTGAAACCTTGATATTGTAGGTACTTATCAAGTTTTGCATACTAAGATCTGGGAGCTTATTTCAATCCATATAGTGCTTTCTTCAATCTACATACATGGCTACTATCATTTGATAGAATAAATCTCTCAGGCTACTCAATGTAGACCTCCTCTTCTATATTCTTGTTCAATAAGGTAGACTTGACATCCATCTAAAACACTTTGAAAATTATTAAAATTTCATATGTAAGAAACATTCTAATAGCCTTTATCCTTACCACTGATGAAAAAATTTATTAAAAATCTATACCCTCAATCTGAGCATATCCTTTACATACTAGACTTGTTTTATTCATGATAACTTCACCATCTTCATTCAACCTATTTTTATATAACCATTTTTTTCCTATCACATTTTGATCTTTTAGTCTAAGCACTAATTCGCAAGTATCATTATTTTCTATCGAATTTAATTCTTCATCCATTGCCTTAACCCAATGCTCATCATGTCTAGCTTCTGAAACATTTCTAGGCTGAATTTTGGATAACAAGAAAAATTTACTTGCTCGGATTCACTTACCATCATCCTCCTGGTGTGAACTCCTTCATTTATGTTCCTAATGATGTCACTCTTATTATGATTTCTCTAAACATAGTTGGATGGGGTCTTGGTGTCCTTTTGCTTCTCTTTATCGTCTTCATCTGACTCTTTAAAATCTTCTTCTTCAATGATTTCAGGAGTGTCCACTAGATCATTGCCTCTTTGTGCTACATATTCATCTATCTTGACACTTGCACCTTCAATAATCTTCTTGGTTATTTTTTATAACATTTATAAGATTTAATTTTGTAAGAATATCTAAGAAATATACCTTCATCTAATCTAGATTCAAACATAGCCAACTTTTCAATGTTTCTCTTTATGAAGCATTTGCTACCAAAAACTCTAAAATAATCAACTATAGTTAGTTTGTCTTTTTATAGCTCATAGAGAGTCTTATCGCTATTAACTCTTAACAATACTCTATTTTGGATGTGCACTATTGTACCTACTACCTCTCCAATTTTTATTTGATATCTTAGATTCATTTAGCATTGTCCTCACCATCTCTTGAACTATTTTATTTTTCTACTCAACTACTCCATTTTGATGTGGAGTTATAGCTGTTGAATAATGTCTCTTTATTTTATGGTCTTCATAATACTCAAAAAACTCATCTAACATGAATTCTCCTCCTCAATCTAAACTTAGGCACTTAATCTTCAAATCAGTTTTATTCTCAACAAAACCCTTGAATGATTTGAAGTGGCTAAAAGCTTCTAATTTTTTCATCAAAAACATCACCCAAATCACACGTTTAAAATCATCAATAAGAAACATGAAATATTTATTACTTTAAGTATTGTGAGTTCTCATAGGTCCACACAAATCAGTGCGAATAAGCTCTAACATCTGAGTGGTCAAGTATTCTTTTTTTTTTAAACCATCTTCTAACTTACTTACCATGTTGACATGGTTCACAAAGTGTGTTGGAGGCCTTTGTAATCTTTAAAAGATATCTAATTGCTTGATACATGTTGATATTGATAATATCATCAAAATTTATGTGTCCCATTCTCTTGTGCCATAACCAAACTTTCTTAACTTGACTCAAACAACATTTTTGACCTTTGATATCTAATAACATATACAAATTGTTACCTATTCTCTGAGCATCTGCAATCAATACATCTAAATCTTTTCTCCCAATTTCACAACCTTTTACATAAAAATTTAGTGTGTTTCCCTGATCACACATTTGACTCACACTCAAATTATTATGCTTAAGACCTTTTACATACAGAACATTTTCAATCTTAGTTCTACCATTATCCAAACTTAGTGTACCTTTTTTTGGCAATTTTGGTAGTAGTATTGTCTCTAAATTTCACTATGCCATCATTGATCTTTAGGGTTATGAACTTTCTCTTATCTCTTATCATGTGTCTCAAACATCCATTGCCAATGAACCATGGATTTTCTTCATTTATTGCATGCAAATCTATATGGACTACCATAGACTTTTCAAGTTGTTTCTTCTACCATGAACCTATCTGAACTTTCTTCTTGATGAATGGAGCCTTGAAACTTTGGCTCTTCTTGACTGAGTCGAACATGATTCTATAGTACTAGGCTATGTGTCTAAAGTTATTGCAGTTATAACAAATTAGGGCCTCTTCATTCAAGCTTGATAGAGGAGTAAAAGAGTTGTGGCTTCTTCTTGACTCTGCATGAGTTTCCTTCTCCTTATTTCTAAAATTGTTAGCTCTTTTTTGACATTATATTGTCTTATGACCATATCCATTACAATAAAAATAGTAACTATAAAAATATAACATATTTGTGTATCTTTAACCTGATTGCCTTTTGTATCTCTATTCCTTCCAACATTCTTTGTTTGAGATGTCCTCTATATTCTTAACTTCTTCCTTTTTCATTTCCTCTTTTGTAAAAGATTCAACATAGCTCTTTCCTTTTTCTATGTTAACCTTGTATGTGAAAGTAGTGGCCTCCCCTTTCTCTTTTTCAAATCTGATACATATCTTATCTGACATTGATCTTTGACTTTCTAATATCTTATTCAACATATTATCACTATTCTTAAATTTTGAATCATTGGTTGCTCTATCATTAACTACTTTATTTATTTTCTCAAGATCTATTTTTAAAGAGGTAATTTCAACAACATACCTTTCACATTCTTCACTTACTTTTTGTAACTATGTTTTTATATATTCTTTAGTCTTTTTGGATTTTTTCAATGTGTGCTTGTATATCTTCAATTATTTCTTTTTGCTCCTTTTTATTTTTTTTATTTGGCACTTCAATCTATGATTTTTCTTTTCAAGAGCTTGTAATTATTCTAAAGCACAAATGAGTTCTCCTTCTAGATTCTCTTCAGCTTCATCTTATTCTTCTTCTTGATCATCTGTACTTTTTCTTATGGAGGCATCTTCATGTATGGTCATGAATATAATTTCTTCTTCATCTGAATCACTAACTCCACTATCTTTGGTTGAGATATGATCTTTAGAGTATAAACTCTTCTTCTTGAATCCCTTCTTGAATATGCCTTTTAAATTCTTCTTTTATGTAGACCTTCCTTCTTCATTGTCACCATTAATCTTATCTGAGCACTTAGCTATAAAATGTCCAATATTTTCATAATTAAAACATTTAAAAGGTAATTTTCCTTGATATTTACTTGTGCTCTTTTTCAGCTTGCAAATGAATAGAGCTCCATTTTCATCTTCATCATCACTAGAGCTATCACTTGATTCTTGAATATTAGCCTTGTCTTTCTTTGATGTTTTGAAATCAGCTTCCCTCTTTGAAGGTTTCTCTTGTTCATTCCACATCTCATATGCCATAAGAATACCATGTAGTTCATCCATCTTTAGCTTGGTTAGATCCTTCATCTCCTTATTTGCTGAAACCTTTGTATCATAGATTATTGGTAAAGATCTCAAAACCTTTTGTACCACCACTAATTATTCTAAATTTCCTCCAAGGCCTTGAATATTATCAACTATTTGATCAACCTTCAAAAGATAACTTGTTATATTTTCTTCCTCTTCCATTTTCAAACTCTCAAACTATCTTCTGAAAGTCTAAAGCTTAGCTTGCTAAACTTTTACATCACTTTTGCAAATATTTGAAAGCTTTACCCAAGTATCGTGAGTATATTTTCATGGCATAACTTTAATAAATTTTGATTCACATAAACCACATCAAATAGCATATAAATCTTTAGCATTATTTTCACTTGATTTCTTTTTTGCCAGAGTAGTCACAAGTGTTTGTGGCTCTTTGTATTCCTCCACAACTACTTGCCAAATGTCAAATCCAGGAGACATCAAATAAGTCCTCATACTTATGATCCAAAAAGCATAATTTATCCCATCAAACAAAGGTGCCTTATTTGTATAAAAATCTTCATGTGATTTATCCATCGTGCTTTCCCCGATCTACCTTCAAGCTGTAAAACTTTTTCCAAAACAACCTGCTCTGATACCAATTGTTAAACATGAGATATACTAAAAGGGGGGTGAATCAGTATATCATATATCTTATAAACTTTTACTTAATAAAATTCCACTTAACTATACATTCAAGATATGTAATAAAACTAAAACAATAAACACCACACAAGAGAGAAAGAGACACCAAATTTTAATGTGGAAACCCAATGTGAGAAAAACCATGAAAAAAAATCTCAATTATATGAATGAGCACCAACTCAAACTATAATATTCACAATCACCAACTTACAAGATCACCAACCCATTTGTTAAGCACCAACATAGCAACCATTCATAAGCACCAACCCACAGGAGCACCAACCCCTATTGTGTATACCACACAACTATCTCTCAATGTTGCTTTCTCAAGAAATGATAAAACATTACTATATCTCTATATTTTCTATCTTATGCTCTTATAAGTAAGATATAATAATTACAAACCATGCTCTCTCTTGCATATTACAAATGACTTCCCAAGCCTTTATTTATAACTTTCTAAATGACCTTTGGCATTCACCCTTTGACACTCTTCACTTCTCATGGAAAATAGTGCCAAACTTGTATGACCCTTTGAATCTTTGTATTTGAAAAGTCACATGGTGACCCTTAATAATAAAATGTGTCCTTTCCTCTTTTGTCTTTATCTTGGTGACCTTTCAAATTCCTTAAGGTGACTCTTCATGGAAAAATGCACCATACCCTCTTTTGTCTTCACTTGGTGACTCTTGGAATTCCTCAAGATGACTCTTCATGGGGAAATGTATCTCATTCCTCTTTTGTCTTTATCCTATGACTCTTTGACTTCTCTATGGTCCCTCTTTTGACTTTTATGCAACTAAAAATATTCTTTTTAATATTAAATAAATATCAACACATTTTAGTCAAAATATGAATATTAAAAACACCTTTAGACAATAAATGTTATGGGACCTTTATCACCAATGCTAGACCTTTGGCATAAATGACAATAATTTCAACACTTGTAAGAATTCACATGCTCTTTAGCATATCATCCTACACTATGACTGAAATGGGGAAGATACATTTTGAGGTTTTTAGGTAAGTTGTGGATAAATTTAGGAACATTAATGGCTAACTTGACTAACTAAGATGTTGGGAGAGACATTTTGGGTGGTCTATTTGGGGGAGACTGGGAGGATGAGCTAGTGGGGACTACCATAGGTATGATTATAGGTTTATCGAGTATAGGTCTCCTATAGAATTGTAAGGGGGAAACCACCATCTAGCTATGATAGGACCTAGATCTAGTGATAGGTGACTTGGACTCTAGGTTGATTCAAATATGATCAATAGTTAGTAAATTACCATTAACAAGAATAATCTCAAAAAAGTCAACATTCAACATATAAATTCTTGAAGAGGGCCCTCCTTCTAGCACCAGTTTTTGTTCCTCAAAAATCCTACTCCAATAACACTCATGATATTAAGTGTATCCAAAGAGAAGAGTGGGAATAATGATGGACTTGTGTCCTCAATTTTAGGACTGATGTGTGATCAGCCCAAGATATGGTTGTAGGTATTTGGTTTCAGTATTGAGCCTACATGAAATAATATTGAGAGATGTGATGCTACCATTGGGGATTCAATATTGATTATTCAATCTAGGGGTTAATTATTTAGTCTTATTTCTAGTTTAAATGTATTTCAATTTTACAATTTTATAAAATAAAGGGGAGGTACTTTAGATCCTAAAAAATTCAAAATGGAGAGGAGAGTAAGGAATGAAATGGTGCTTCCATGTTAGAATGAGATTAATGCTTCAGCAACTGAAGCTAATGCATCTGCCATAATTATACCACTATGTGATGAGTTTTATGAAGGGTTTTAACTCAAAGATATAAAATGGTAATATCATAAGGAAACCAAGAAGAATTTTTAATTTATTAATCCCTCACTAAGTATTAATATTTATAATTCCATAATGAACCAATCTGTAGACTAACACATAGATTATGAATAGTATGAGGGTAATGAGAAGGTTTAAAAAATAGGTTATAATAGACAAAAACATTATAATAATTACATACATTAAGTGATAGAGCATTATTTCAATTCAATAAACACTAACATTCATTTATAATTAGAGATTATAGATACTTTGACACATAGAGCACATGATTTATAGAAGGCTAAAAATTAAAATCATTAAAAATAAGTGTTGTTACTAAAAATATTGATCATGGATAAAATTTTACAACCCAAATGAGTGAAGGAGAAATAAATGAAATCTAGATTTATTATTATAACACTTCATATCTAATAATTTTTGACCCTAAAAACATAATATAGTTACATATTTATAGATGAGGATGAGGGTTGTCAACAAGTATTGAAAGATTCCAATCCTATGTCATGATGGAAAATATCGATTTTCATAAATTTATAATTCAAAAAATGAGAAAATTATCTATTCTTGCTTCAAAAATATCCATAGGGGACCATTTAACCAATACGTGGAGGCAGTATAGATGGGTTGGCTCCCAACTATTTAGACTTTACTTCCTTGGCTTCTAGCACTACTATGATGAGGTCAAATTATAGGTCCAACTTGGTGAGGTTCATTTGATGGTCTCTAAATATAAATTATAACTAAGTCATGATATTTTGGTAAACTTGGAGGGGAGTCTCCATATCCACCTTGACTTTGGACACCTGGTTATTAATAACCAATTTTGGCCACAAGTCAAAATGGGTCAACTCCCTATAGTCAAGATTTGATATGGGGGTAGAACATAGTGTCATAGGGTGTGTTATGGTATATTTTGTGTCATTTAATTCCATTCTAACCTAGGTTATGATATAGTTCAATATTATGTCATTTAGAGTCATCTAGGGGGTTAGACCATCATGGTATGTCACACAAGAATGAATAGGGTAGTCTGGTTATGCATTTTACAAGTGCACTTAGAAAAACTTTCAAGAAAAAAGGAATACATAGATATGATTATTTTATTTTCATAATCATCCCCTGCAAATATGGTGTCTTGATGAGTTTTCTATCTCAAGATACAAGCCTTTAAATATCTCTAGCAGTGTGGGATGTGCACGAGAGTGTTAACATTAAGATACAATAATTAGCCATTTGGATTCAAAAAATAATCAACAAGATAAAATTTAACATAGGTTCAACAAGTAGTGAGATATTTTTAAATTTTATTCCATTTCAATGGCACACAAGCAGTCAATGAGTTAAAATATCCTTGGGGTAGATCAATGATGTGTGTTCATGCATACAAGGTAGATCAATGATTTACATTTAAAGACTAGGACCCAAGATAAATGAAATACATGGAGATCTAATGATGAAAGCAATAATTAAAGATTCAAAGGATCTAGGATCAAATATAAAACTACCAAGTGGAAAAACATCATTCAATTAAGCTAAGATCAGTGGCACACATTGAGTCATGTAGATAAGATCCAATGGTGTACATTGAGTTAAAGATTCAAATGATCCTAAGAAAGAATATAAAGTTGAAAAATGTCATAATATTGGATTTTTATGTCATATATCAATGGACATCATCATAATTTGAATCAAAGAGACTCCAGAGGAGATCAATAGAGCAATTTTGACCAGATTCCAAAAGGACAAGATGAGGCTACATGTCCAAATGATGATAGACATTTTTTAAAATTTAACAAGTGATGTGGAAAGGTAATGCCACATAGGAATCCATGTAAGATCAAAGGAGTCTATAGTATATTAAATACTTCAAACTCATACATCACCATGAAATCTCAATCGACATCCGAGATGAACAATGACTGCCAAATGTGAAAAATGAAGTCCAAAAGATAAATGGATGACTACATATGGAAAATATAAGTGTTTAAAAGATATATAATAGATAATAAACTATATACGACTGTAATAGCATATTTTCAAGTCTCTTAATTTAGTTTCAAATGCTCAAGAGATGATCCATAATGAAGGCAGTTTCACAAAGGCTAGCTAAAGAGTCTCTACACCATTTTGGAGAGTTTGTCATGGTTTATATGAACATTTGTCTTAGGAAAAATTCATGTTTTATTTCACACTCCATTCCCCTATAATGTAACTAGTTATCATGCCTTCATATGTGGCATTATGACCTTTGAGTTTCTTTACTACATTATGTTCTTCTTATTCTCTAGTTCTGTAAGTAGCTACCATTTTGTCCTTTGTAATATTATACCACACCATGTATGGTGAATCCCTATTATTTTTGACATTTTAATTTTCCTGAGAACAATAAATGAAATCTAGTTTGAGTTCATATCTCATCTTTTTAAAGTGTGTGAAGAGATGTATAGTGAATAGTTAAGTGATATCTATTTATCCTTGTTTTCTCTCAATCCTTCCATGTTTGATGCAAGTGATTTTATCCTAGTAAGTCATATGAAGTATATTTAAGTGTATGAATATATTTTAAGTGTAAAATTAGCCTTAGTATCTACAACTGATCTATGGTTTCACTTACCTTGAATGGTCTTCATGCATCTCAACTTCATATTGAAACACTAATGTTAGTGCATTCTAGGACTCTTAGGGTAGTTTAGTGGGCATTATCTCTTTGTGAAAGAAGTACAATGGTCATGTGCAATAAATCTTGGTGACTCACCCTATATAATATTTTTATTTCATGAAACTTCTATCCCTTTTTGCACATAGGAAAATAGTTATCATAGATGAAAGTACTTCAAGATATATTTAGGGAGCTAGCCCTTAAATCTAGAGGCTCACTTCCACCATAGGTACACCCACATACTTGGAAGTGTTATTATGTTTCCCAAATATAGAAGAGGATTGAACACTCTCCTCTAGAGTGCACTATTTAGTGAAAATAGCTATTGATCATTATGGAGTGGGTTGAGAGATCGAGTATTACTTCAGCTCCATATTTGTTTTTTTTTGGTCACTTTCCTCCTCATGACCTAGTCAAAGTGGCCCAGGTGGACCCCAAATTCACCCCCATCTAGTAGAGTGCCATCTGGGTGGAAAAACACTGAGATAATTACTTCCTTAAGGTAAGCCAATATCATTTTTTATCCATTTTATAGGGGTGTTATCATAGTTTAGACCAAACTCAACCATTCCTCCATTGTATCTCTCATGCTCCTGGTGTATGTCTGGTATAGACTCAATTTTGAAGTGCGTATCAATTTTAACTCTAGGAACATATCATTATGTAAAATTACTGATAGCTTCCTAAATTTTTTTATCAATAATATCAATTCTCTCTAAATAATATTAGGTCCATTATATGAGTAACTAATCTTTTTCTAGAGTCTCCACTACCTTTCCTAAGGTTATAAACAATTGTAGAAGGGCATACTTGACATGTTTGATTAACTCAGTAGGGAAGGATCTTTTCAAAAATGCTTCCAAGGTTTAAACGTACTTTTTCATGTCTTCTAGAAAATTTTATGACATGTTGTGGTTAGCTTGGAGAATTGAGATAGGGTCCTTGGCCAACTTGTCCTCTCATGTGGAAGTCTTCACCTTGGTGAGGGAGAACATATCCTATATGGTCTATTAGACCAACAAGTTCCTATTGTCACTCAATTTTACACCCTTCAATAGGTATTTCAAGCCTATGATAATTGAGTTAGACAATGGGATTACCCCTAGACCTGTGGGTTATTTATGATGGGGATAAACCTCTAGTCAAAAGGGTTAGTTCCCTAGATTTGTCGTGATTTCTCTCTTACTAACTAGTTGGTGTATGAAAAGGGATAATAAAATATATAATTAAAATAAAAACTAGAAGAAAGAGGTGATACACCAGAATATTTGATCCAATAATATCTTATGTTTGCACTTAAAATAGGTATAATTATAATCTGGTCTATACATCAAGAGAGAGCTTCTCACATAATTATTTCAACCTAGAGACTATGTAAGTATAGCTGACAAGGTGAGAGTTTTCAAAGGAATAATAAGACATTACTAAAAATAAAAACACTTAGATACAACACCACCCTTCAATTTATTCCAAGTAACCAGAAATAAGATAATGTATTCATACTAAGTGCACATAAGTAGGACACAATGCAAGGACAAGCAATTTTCTCACTAATATCTATCAACAACTCATTCAACACACCAAATTATGAACTTGGAAATCTTGAAACAGTTTTAATTTTATTTCTCAAGGTAAATATGAGTAATAAAAATAACAGGGATTCACCTACCTTTCTTTTGGATAGATTATGATGCCAAAACTAGGCATACTTATAGCATCAATGTGTGTGTGTGTGTGTGTGTGTGTGTGTGTGTGTGTGTGTGTGTGTGTGTGTGTGTGTGAGAGAGAGAGAGAGAGAGAGAGAGAGGGGGGGGGGCGGGGAGAGAAATACCACACTAAGAATGGAATATTGGGAGGTTAAAATAATGGATAAATATTATTAGATTAAAAATATTTAATAATAATCATCTGAATTCTTGAGCAAGTGTCATTTGATCTCTAAGTCTTTTACAAATTGCCTTTATGTTAGAAGGAGTTAGTCCTTGAGGAGTTCATAAGTCTTGTTGAAAATTGATTTCATTTATTTATATAAATATTCATATATCTTAAAAATTCATGGATATAAATTTAAAATTATGGAGGGAAACCTCACCAAGGTGTATGCATCATTATCTACCCTTGAAACAAGCTTTCTTGAAAGGGGGAGTTATCTTAACTCAAGAGGTGTAGTCTATGATCTTGGGCAACAAAGAAATTAGATAATTATTTCTATAAATATTTTACCTAAAAAATTTAATCTTGACATATTTAATCATCATCTTTTCATGGCTTCTAAGGCTCTAATTTACACCTTACAACTCTTTCCATTCCTCTCAAATTTTCATTTCAACATTAGTTGTCTAGCACTAGTTAGCAGTTAAGCCTAGTTGCACATATTAGTTTATTTTAATGGCCATTAAAACCAAAATTAACCCTATAAAAAAATTTAATATAATGTTATTAGACCCAATAAACACTTCATCCTATGAACAAGGCCTTCAAGGCATCCCAAACCTATTTTTATTGCAAATCTAGATGACTAGGTCTCTTAATATTAGTACATCTCAAAATGCCTTATTTTTATATACATGCAGGAATAGTTTCATGAGTGTATGTAAATATTTTGTGATATAAGGAGTTATAAAACATCTCATAGTACCTCATACAATTTTTTTCAAGTGTTTATCCATGTCTATACCCTTCAAAATCATCAAAATTAGAAAAAGAGAGGGCATTTAGTATGTCCATACAAGTGACATCGGCATCAAATCTCATGGTGAGGATCAATAGAGAGATTTTAATAGGTTTAAAATGTTTCTAAATACAAAAAAATATATTTATATCCATTAAGAGACAAACCTTTCATATCACATTCATCCAAGGGTTTTAGTAAGGTTTAAGACCTATTTGGGGTCTTAACAATCATTCATAAAGCACCAGCCATAAATTGGCCTCATTCCACTTTGAAAACCTTATTTATTGACCATCCCCCACCTATTCCAAATATATTATATTCCTATGAAAATTTTGAGCTATGGTGTGAATGTATGAAGTTATTCCTCATGTAGTAGACCTAGTATTTTTAAACTTGAGAGAGGTCTAATTTGGGTTTTAGGACTTAAAACTCAATCCAACTATTGGTAAGGATTAATAAATATAAAAAATAATAATCCACATGGTTATATATGTTTTTTAAATGATTTTCATTCTATTTTGTGCAATTTGGTGTACTAATAAGGAAATCCTCAGTTATAGGCCTGTCACCTCCTTGTTAGCCCTCAAGGGAATTTGGATTGAAAACTAGGATTTTGTGCAACCTTTAAGTGTGTTGAGACATTTTATATGTTTATGTGTTTCCTCAAAGGTAATCCATGGGGTTTTACATTCATATTTTTTTTTTAGGTCCAAACAAACCCTTTATCTCAAGATTGTCCCTTGCCAATGGAGTGAGCAAGATCTGAGACAAAACACTGGGTATGCCTATTGCCTATATGGCTTTGAGGTGGCCATGTAATTTTTATGTCTACTCATTACCATCTTATGTACCAATTTTTAAAGTGTAATTAGGCCTATAGAGGCCTCAACACATCAATTTCTCTCATGACTGGGTAATCTAGCCCAGTGGTCTACAACATAGGTGATTATATCTTATGATGTGGTCCTTGAACTTGTATGACAGTCTCATATTATAACCTTGATAACTATATATTCTCAATATGGTTTTTATATACTGTTACCAACTCTTTATTCAAACCTTAGAACTTTAATCTCTATGTAAGTTTGAGATCCTTCTTGAAACATTCAAACTGGGATTACAATTATGAGTGTCTTACTTAGTAAAATAGTGGCACTTACTCCATGTAATAAACACAAATTTCTAAATTAATGGTATTATATTAACCTCCCTCTAATTTATTCACTTGAATATCTACAATTTTTAGTAGTGAGTTTAGCCCATCTTCTACGTATATCACTCAGGATTCTTAAAAAGGATAATTGTAGGTGCACTCTCCCCATGACCAATGATTCATTAAGAAATATATAATTATGAGACCTTATTTAAACCTTTTAAGGGTTATGTGGTATGTGAATTCATTTTCCAAGACAATAAAGAGTCTAAAAATGCCCACTAGTCATATTAAAGTCTCTATCCACTGAGATAAACCTGTAACATGAAGAAACATGGAGTTCTCTTGAATTTGAATACCCTAGATGAGTTTTAATGATGTCAATATATGAACTATTAGAACATTTTAAATCTCAAAAAACATTTAATCTACAGCAATTAGTTATTATTTTCAATAAGATTGCCCAAAAATCAAGGCAGTGGGGTTTAGAGCCTTCTCCAAGCAGCTTACTTTCTTAACATTTATTCATAGAGAATAGGAACTTTACTTGAAGACCAATGCCATGAATCTCATTTCCATTGGGTTCCCCATACCTTATAAAAATATTAGGATCCATCTCTCTATATTTTGTATATAATAAGCATTCACACATGACCCGTACAAAGTTGCTAAAGGACCCAATGAAGTAGAAACTAAGTATTTTTCCATTTTTGTGTGCACCAAATTTGGGATTATTGTAATATTATCAAAATGAAAATAAAACACCCAAAATATAATGACACCAATAGGAAAGGATAGAGAAGATAAATCAGAGTCAATAACACATTCTTACTATCATTTTTACCTTTTCATATCTCCATTCTAGGATTTTAAACTTGTGTTATTAAACATGAATATCTTTATTTTTGGATTGCTTATGATAGGTTGAAAATGGATCCCAAAAGGATATGGGATGTGGATAATGGCTTTGATGGAATGCTTGAAGGCTATTATGGATGTTTGATAAGAGAGCTGAATGGTTTGCTAAGAGATTTTTCATTAGTCTTGAGGGTGGAGGGAAGGTTCATTTTTATAGGCATATGGAGGGAAGATCTATGGTCCAAATTTTAATTTGGGCCATTTAGATATATGGTTAAGAATGGAAATCTCACGAATAGGAAAATTCTAAAGGAAAGGGGCCAAGTTGGAGAATATTTCTAGAATCCTCCGATTCTAGAAATCTCCCCATAGAGTTTAGGGGTTTAGGAAGGGTTAGTGTAGGATGGTGGGTGGGTAGCTAGAATATTTTTTATTTTAAATTTTGTGAGCGGTTTTAATGGGTAGATTAGTAGATAGTAAGATCTCTCATTGGTTTAATGAGGTGAGTAATTGGTTTTAGGATGGGATAAATGTTATATGGGGTGTAGGAATGGGGTATGGGTATTAGGCCAAAGATTAATATAGCTAGGAAATATGAGAATTAGGTTAAATTAGAAAAAATTAATAAAATTAGTAGGGTGAGCATATTTTAATGCATACATTTTACCCCTCTTTGAAAGGGTGTTATGAGTAGGAGTAATGATCTTTCAAAGAAAAACTATAATGTGGATGGTGTTAGATGTTAGTAGGATATGATTATATATTATTAGGATATGATGCCCCCTCAAGGGAGTATTTGAGGAGAAAATATAAATTTAATGGTTACTCGATCTGAAATCTCAAGGTGGGATAAGATGGGGGTCTTAAAAAGGGCTGGGATGCCCCTAAGTTTATTGAATAGATGCCCCAGTATTGATGATAAAATGGCTTAATTGATGGGTCTAGATAAGCGATAATTTGTCTAGAAGGTGATTAAGTGATAAGATAAAGTTGATTTTTAAATATGATGGGTTATATCTGATGATGTGTCTGGTAGTAAGGATACATGCTATGAGAAGCTCGAAAAGGGATAAAAGGGGATTGGTTGACATTCGATGATAAAGAGTCACTTTGTGTAATAATGTGGGGATTTAAAATGACTAATGATACATCCATTAATGGGATGGTGATAAGGGTTAAATGATTTTTGAGTGATCCCAAGGTACCGATAATGGATCCCAATGATGTTTATGGGGGCCAAAGATGGCATGGGCTAGTATAGTTTGGGATATGAGATATCGGGGATTTTAATGGTGACAGGCCTTGCATACCCCTAGTTGTTAGTAATGGGATTTGTAGATTGATGAAATTATTTTTTTTATGAGTAAATGGATAGTGGGGTAAAATAGGGGTTGGGGGAAGGGGGTCATATAGGATAAAAGGTCCATTTTGGGGTTCATTCGAAACCTTTGATACTGGAGACTAGAACTCTGGAGAAAATACATGGATATGATTCCATGAGCTTCCCATCATAGTGAGAGGGTTTGAGAGCACCAGAGGGATGTTAAGGCTAGACTTCTGATGAGTAATGAATCCTTATCTCAGTTAATTTTATGACTTTGATTAGATTATATAGATTTTTAAATGGATTTTTTTAGAAAAAGACATCATGTGTAACGGTCTGACAATCCTACAACTAGGAATTATGCCCATAGTCACGAGGTTGTCATAATAACTAATATGATCATTAGGGATAGTGGTGGGATTACAATCCCATGATGAGGGAATGGAAATATTTTTATCATGCTATTAGGGAATAATGGGATTGAAACCCCATGTGTTAGAAATGTCAGGATTAAAATATCACTGCTAAAAGTGGTGGGATTACAATCTTGTGGGTAGGAGTTGTGAGATTACAATCTCATGATTAAGGAATAGTGGGATTAAAATCTCATGGGATGCAAATAGTGGGATTGTGATTTAATCTTAAAAAAAGGCTAATTTGGGGATTGGATGAGGTCAAATTAGGTAGTTAATAGGACATGAGATTATATGAGAGGGTTAAGGAGGGTTGAGTTAGGGATAGTGGTTTTGCAAGTTAGTTAGTCAGGAGTAAGTGAGGGGGCTGGTTAGATAGGTTTAGGAATGAGAACTTAGACTTATATTGATTGGGGATAGTGAGAGGGTAAGGTAAGGTGGGCTTGTATAGAGTAGGTGAGTGATGAGGATAAAAGGTTTGGGTGATGGGGATAATATAGGTAGTTGGTGTGTTTGGTGTAGGAGAATTTAGGGATATTGGCATCATGATCATAGCACCCAAAAATCTTACATGAGATGTGACATGTGACATCAAATGAGTATGTTGTACTAGATTTTATTGACCTACATGATTTGGTGATAATGCCATCGACCCAAATTGATCAAGCATTGATTACTACACTAGTAGAGAGGTGGCACTCAAAGATGAGTACCTTCCATTTTGTTAACAACAAGATGATAGTGACCCTTGAGGATGTTTATAAGATCTTTCATTTACCAATGATAATTGTTAGGATCTGTTGGATATTATAGACACTGATGTAGATCTTACAGCAACTAGGTGGTAGTTTATAGGTAGGATTATAAGATGGCTATAAGGATTTGGATTTACGTTAGTGGGAGGTGACTCTAGATAGGTTGGAATTGGTGATGATGGATCTCATATCTTGCATTCTATTATTGGACAAGAGTGGGTGATGGTTTCATTTGGGTCTATGAGATGTGATCATAGACATGGTTCATGACCATTGAGTATTTACCTTAGGTCCTATAGTTTTGGTGCACCTATATAGAGAGATGAACTTGGGGGCATACAAAAGGGTACAAAGCTTTGACCTATCATTATTACTAAAGACATGGAGCTAGGAGCACATTAAAATTTAGCATCCATTAGGTATATTATCAAGATTAGAGCTTGAGCAACTGATGGTCTTCAGATGGTAGGTGGTGTTGGGTGTATTACTAGGCCATGTAGGGGACATGCATCATTACAAGGAAGCATTTAACAACTTGTGCCCTAACCACATCACATGGATGGCCTATAGAGGTATTATATTCAATTGGTTATATTAGATATGTACTCAATTTATGTTAACACCACATTATGTGACTAGCTTGAGAGATTATAATATTGATAGATATAGAATTGATTGAGTACAGTGCCAGTTTAGCTTTATGAAGGATGTACCATCCCCAAAGTACATATTTACTTGCATTGAGTGAGAGTGATCACATCAGGGGATACATGTGCTTAGGATAAATGCCATCTTTTATTATGAATGAGTTGCACTAAGGTAGTGGGACTTCTATACTCCCATTCCAAATCTAGGAGCTATAGCAGGATACACTATATGGTGGCAGCCATGAGTCCTTATTAATTTGATTGACCTCATGTGGTAATGAAGAGGGGTGTCATGAGGAGAGTTTTGGGGGCTCAAGCAAGGATTCAAAGGTATATGTTATGGAGTAGTAGGTGTCAGTGTAAGAGACATAAGATGGAGGAGGAGACAAAAATGTGATGAATGTAGTTGGGGGTGATGGTCAGGGTAATGCATAAACATAGGCCTAGGTGGGGGCCCAGGTAGAAGTATTGTAGATACTCATGGTTCAGGTGATAGTATAGGTATTATAGGTACTAGCACCGATATAGTTTTCATAGATGAAAACATGTGATAATGGGCCACAAGGCCATCATGACCTCCTAGATTGATAAAGGATGAGGCCTTAGTATCCCAGTTATAGATAGAGATCCAGGCATAGTTACTAGAGATTATGGATATTACATGAGAGAGAGATTAGCTACATTCCTACTTTTGGACTTTGATGACTCAGGGAGATGGGAGATTGTCATAGGTATAGGGGAGAGTGCATCTTTACAAGCCTACATCATGAAAATAGATAAGGAGGTGACCCATCTATAGTCATAAGTTGTGACACTTCACGCACAGGTGGGACAACAAGACACATAGATTATTACCCTTTGGTCATAGGTTATTCAGAGGAATGCATAGCTGGGGCATGTGTAGACACATATTATAGCATTATAAAGCCAAGTTGATGGATTCTTGGGTCAAATTTCATAGCTATAGTCTCACATTCAGATATTGATGGGATAGTTGGCAGTGTTAGAGAGGGCTAGGGATATAATTTATGAGAGGTTGAGAGGGTAGGGGATGATGGGCATGATGGACTAGATCATGTTGTTTACTTAGGAGGCCCAGTACTATAGGACACATTATGAGGATTTAGTGCATGAGGGTCAATGTGTAGGATATTTTCATGCCATCTAGTCATTTATTTGGTAGCCTTTGAGAGGTGGTGGTGGAGTATCAAGACCACCTCCAATGCCATAGCCTAATTGTTTTAGAAATTATTACGTATATGTATAGGTGATTTTTGTATTATAGCTCATTCTTCCCCATGGGATTAAGTAAGTGTATATATCTTTGGGGATGGATCCCATGTGGATATTATATGTTATACATTTTGATGATTATACATATATATGATGATGATTTATGATTGCATATACATGTGGATGTATTTAGGGATTTATAGATATGTGATGCTTTGATTTTGTTTATATGATGATGTGATTTGATGTTATTAACATGTGATTTTTGGCTTTTAGATGTTATGGATTATTGATTTATCATGATGTATGGTAGATGTTAGATGGACTTGAGTATGTTTATTAGTGATGTGATGATGGATATATTGTTGCATTTATGCTTTTATTCATGGATGATGCATGTGAATAAATCATATTATGGGATGTGATGGGTTATTCATGATTAGATTTTTATGTAGTGTTATTTTATTTACATTTTTATGAGTATCGATAGATTAATCCCCTATTGAGCTCAGGTAATGCCTAAAATAGGATTCCTCCTGTACCATAGAGGTAGGGTGGGTAGGTGGATGGTTTAGATGTTGGTGTAGGATAAGGGTGGATATGAAAGGGGTTGGTTTAGGATTGGATTGAACCTTTTTTAAGGTTTTAAATTCATGATTTCATGCAATCATTTTCAATGTTGCATCTTTATGTGACATGCCAAGGTCATGGCAGGGCCTTAGCATTATAACAAAGATGCATGGGGGAACTTCATTTTAAGGGATGATCCTTTTTGAAATGAACTTATAAGGGTCATCCAAGCCATCCTTGTTCCCTTAATAAATTATCAAAATGAAAAAGTACACATACAAACTAATTTAAAAAAAATACCTTTATTATCTCCATGCACATGTAGCACACACACATGATCACACATCATCACATAAAATATAGTATAAGATAAATGATAATGATGATGATAATGAATGGGAATGGGATATGATAGATGGATGAGGTGATAAGATGATGAATATGGTGGCTAAGATATCCTTAGGCATGAAAACATAGATAAGTGTTGCCTGCATAGTTTGAAAAAACCTTAGGCCAATGTAGTTCTGATTAGGAGATAATGATAATGACAATGATTAATGATGAGAAAGTGATGATGAGGATAACTAAATTATCTATTATGAAATGATGTTGATGATGAAAATTATGATGACACAAGAAATATTAAATTTGTACCAAGGATCAAGTGATGTGAAGACTATATACAAGATATGTGACACTCAAAAACCCATCTATGATGAAAAATCTAGCCAAATTACAATTATAGGGGTCATGATGACCCTTTAGGAATATCTAACTTAGTAATTTCTAAAAAACTTGGATAGAAAATCATTGTATATTATGGTGTCCCTCCATAATGATGATGGATAGTGGTAAGGGATAGACCCAAGGCTTAGTGATAGCAAGGAATGAAAAAGTGCATTGTGGACTCATTGAGGCTAAAAGGAGACATGTCTATCAAGGAAGACTTGTGGAGGTATGATGGGGATTATGTGGATATTGATAGGACTTTGGGATATATATATATATATATATATATATATATATATATATATATATATATATATATATATGTATGTATGTATGTATATATATATATGTGTGTGTGTGTATATATATATATATATGTATGTATATATATATATATATATGTATATATATATGTATATATATATATATATATATGTATGTATATATATATATATATGTATATATATGTGTATGTATATATATACACTTGTGGAGGTATGATGGGGATGATGTGGATATTGATAGGACTTGGGGATATATATATATATATATATATATGCCAAGAATGGATAAATGACTTAAGAGGATCCCTCCAATAAATGGCTCTCACCTATCCCTATCATCTCCACTTTCTGAAGTAATGACATTGCCTTTCTATTCATGACCTTGATAGGTTTGTAGTGTTGAGACCAGGGTTACCATGACACCAAGAACTAGTTTTCACCATGGTATATATTTTTTTTATTTGTTTTTTTTAATGGATTGATTGGGAGGGGTGATGAATGTATGGAGTGGTTGGTGAATGTCCTATAGGAGGATGTTTGATATCAGGACTAGGTGTAAAAGTGCTTGAGATGCATGATATTTATGGGATCATTTAATTCATCTCCCTCAAGCGTATGCAACTTGTAAGCTCCTAATCCAAACTTAGAGATAATGATGTAGGGGCCTAGATAATTTGCTTCAAACTTTCCCTTATTGTTTCATTTTGCATTGATATTCTTTTGATTCTCTTTGAGGACTAGATCACCCACTTTGAATTCCCTGGCTTGAATCTTCTTATGATATTAATTTTTGAGATTATTTTGATATGCATGGAGGTTATTTAAGGCATTCTATCTCTTTTCATCTAGGATTTCTAATTCTTTTAATCATTCTTACCAGAGATTATGATCAGTGAATATTCCTCTTAATGAGAGTTAAAGAGAAGGGAGTTCTACTTCCACTAGTAAAATGGCTTTGGCTCTATAGACCAAGGCATATGGAGTAGCCCCTATAGGAGTACAAAAAATGGTTTAGTAAGACCATAATGATGGGTATAGTTGAGTGTGCTAATTACATCCAGCTTGATTGATAGTCTTCTTTAAAATATTTAAAAGAGTCTTGTTTGATGCTTCTACTTGTCCATTGCCTTGGGGATAATATGGGGAGGAGAAATGTTGCATGATATAATATTTTTGACATAAGGCCTCAACTTCTTAATTTTTAAAGGACTTACAATTATAAAAAATCATGTTAGCATAAATACTAAAATGGTAAATGATCTAGTTAAGGATGAATTTTGATATTTGGAGGCCTATTGTGTAGGTTAGAGGTATTACCTCTACCCATTTAGTGAAATATTTTATAGCCAAGATTATAAAATTATGTTCATCAAAGGAAGTAGGATTAATTTTACCAATCAAATCAAGGCCCCATATAGAGAAAGGCCATGGGCTTATGATAGGTTTCAAATCTTACACTAGAGCATGGATAATATTCCCATGTTTTTGATAGGCTACACATTTGTGCACGTCTTGACAAGCATCTTGTTCCATAGTTGGCCAATAATATCCTATGTAGAGGAGGTTTTTATCTAGGGCCATTCCACTAATGTTCCTACCATAAATACCATCATGGACCTCTTTAATTGCTTGAGTCACCTCATCCAATGTTAAATAGCTTAACAAGGTCTTATTGTAACCCCATTGATAGAGTATGTTGTCGAGGATGGTATATTGGGTGGTGTGATAGATAAAGGCTTTGCATTGATGGAAGTTAAGGTTAGGGGAATATGTTATTATGAAGGTATCAATAAATATCATGGTACTAGGGAAGATAGGGATTATCAATTATATAGATTTAAAGAGGAGCCATAGACTGATGGGCCAAGATAATTAAATTCTCAATCAAAAAATTATCCTCTAGGACATTTTTAGGAAGGTCAATGAGCGAGCCTAAGGTGGCCATGTAGTTAGTTGCCTTATTGCTTCCTTGTGGTACCTATTCAAATGTGATAGACTAAAAATTTGACTTTAACTAATTTACCAATTATTTATAGTTAAGTAATTTATCATCCTTCATTTGGAACTCTTCATTGACCTAGTTGATAATAAATTATGAGTCCTCAAATACTTGTAAATGTTGGATATTCTAGTGAATAGCTAGCTGGAGTTTGGCTATTAAATATTCATATTCTAAAATATTGTTTGTATAGGGGAAGGCAAGGTGAAATGCTTTTGGAACGAGATCACCCTGAGGGGTGACCAAGAGGATGCCTACCCTAGATCCATGAGTAGTAAATGAATTGTCAAAGTATAACTTCTAGCTTTCTACTTACAAGGTATTCAAGATGGACTTATCTAGGAAGTTTGTTGCAATTGGCTTAGTCACTTCTAAAGGTGTCTCTACTAGTTGATCTGCAATGACTTATCCTTTTATATCCTTTTGATTTGTATATTCGATGTCAAATTCATTGAGTAGCATTATCCATTTTGCTACTCGACATGTAAGTGCTATTTTGGACAATAAATATTTTAAAGGATCAACTTTTACAATAATCTATACATGATTATTCAACATGTAATTCTAGAGCTTTTAGGATACAAAAACTATAGCTAAACATGCTTTATCAATAGGAGTACAGTTTATCTTGTATGATATCAATGTGCGACTGAGGTAATATATGGCTTACTCCTTGCCTTGATCATTGTGCTATGTGAGAAGAGCATTGATGGCACATGTTGTTGCTAAAATGTATAGGATCAAGTGCTTTCTTAGAGTTGGTGGTGATAAAATAGGTGGATTTTTTAATTATTGTTTTAATCTAGCAAAATCTTATTGGCATTCTTCATTCCAATGGAAGGATTTCCCCTTATTTAATATATGAGTGAAGGGGTGACACTTATTAGCTAACTAAGAGACAAAACATCTTATAGCCTGAAGTTTTCCCTAAAGACTATGTAGATTCTTGAGATTATGTGGTGGGGGCATTTTTGTAATTGCTAAAACTTTGGTTGGATCTACTTCAATACCCCCTCTTGAGATAATGAACCCAAGAAATTTTCTTGATATTAAACCAAAAACACACTTTTTGGGGTTCAACCTTACTTTATATTCTCATAATCTCTCAAAGATTCTCCTAAGAACTGTATGGTGCTTGAACTATAAGTAGGACTTCCCTAGAATATCATCGACATATTCTCTATGATGTCATGCATCATGTCATGGAAAATAATGGTTGAATGGCATGAATTGATAGCATAAAGTCCCTCATGGAGTAATAAATGTTGTTTTATGTTGATCCTCAAAGGATATTATGATTTGATTGTACCTCAATAAACCATCCATAAGGGACAACATTTTGTAGCCAGTTGTAGAATCAATGATCATGTTGATATTCAGGAGCAAGAAGTCATCTTTTGGACATGCCTTATTAATGTCCTAAAAGTCTATGCAAATATTGATTCCAATTTGGGGTTTTGTGAAAGGAACAATATTTGATATCCAATCTAAATAATTGATGGGGTAGATGAATTTAGCTTCTAATAATTTCTATAATTCCTCTTTGACTAGTAGTGCCACCTTATGATGCATTTTATGAACCTTCTATTTAATGGGTTTTGCATGGGGATGGACAACTAGCTGATATACCACTAGAGAAGGATCTAATCCTGACATGTTAAAGTAACTCCATGTGAATACATCAATAAAATCCTTCAATAGCTCAATAAGGTCTTTGCATTCCTTAGTTTTAAGAGATGCCCCCAATTTCAATATCTTAGAATGTTTTTTAGTTCCAATATTAACTTCAATCACCTTCTCAATAAGAGAGGGTGATTGATATTGAAATATTTGGATTACTAGAAGTGAATCAACCTAGTAGTTCAATATTAATCTCAAAATAGTCTTCTGGCATGAAGGGGATGTATGGAGTTTCATCTAGTTCTTTGGTAGATTCTCCTTCTTCTAAATACTCCTCTTCACTTTGGATATGGGATGGTTTTTGTTCCCCAAAATATGTTGATTAATAAAGATTGATGGAAAATCCCTTTTTCTGATCTCCAGATGGCATAGAATCTTGAGCTCCCATCTGAATTCTAAATGGCCTCATCATTTTGAAAGGTATCAAAGGTGGGCTCCTTCTTTGATTCCCAGTCTATGAGGACAGGATAACGAAGGGAGATATTGATGGTAGAAACAGTGGTATCAAGTAATGGGTTTATGGTAATAAGCTCCTTGAAGTGACTATATATAGATCATATTTTAATGTCTTCTTTGAGGAAAGATGACTCATTGGTCAAAAGATAATTCATAATGATATTGGTTAAATAATCATCATATGGTTTATACCCTAGCCCAAAGTTTGATGAATTTTTTTAAATCATGATAGGTTCTAACTGACCTTGTTCTTATTTCCCCAGTCTTCTTCCTCTGTACTTCATATTTATCATCATTTGTTAAACTTTGGGATAGTTTTTCTTGGGCAAGATGAAAATCTCATCATCTGATATGAGCCAAGATTCATCCCCATCTTAAATGTACTCATTGAATAAAAAACCCATGCTTTTGAAATCTATTGGCCCAAATTGATATTTGATGGGATTACTCTTCTTCATACTTGGGGACCCATGGCTACTTGGGGACAAGGAGAGATCACCAATGCAAAAAAATTTATATTCATATTCTCTTCAGCTAGTGTTTGTGATT
Source organism: Torreya grandis (assembly GCA_037957365.1). Classification (NCBI taxonomy): domain Eukaryota; kingdom Viridiplantae; phylum Streptophyta; class Pinopsida; order Cupressales; family Taxaceae; genus Torreya; species Torreya grandis. The sequence goes on along the minus strand of JARHVA010004770.1, from coordinate 325,103 downwards.
TTTATCTTGGTGAGATTAGGCGTTGGAGTAGATGTGGTATCTAGTTAGTCAAGAGAGATATATTTGGTATCCATCAGCCTAAGGATAAAAATTTTAGTGTCAAGATATGTTGATGGGGATATGGAATGATCTTTTTGATAGCTATGATGGTTAATAACCCTAAGAATGGTGACCTTCATTCTTGAATGAGGTAACTTCAAGGACTGATGGAGGGTGGATAGTATGGCTTGCATTTCATGAATTCATGGCCTCTTTAGCAACATATTATAGGGTAAGTCTATATTCACAACATGTACCACGGTTTGATGAATTATGGGTTCCATAGTGATAGGAAGATAGATAGTCCCAATTGATGGTATTTCATTATCATCATATTATTTTATCATTATTAGGGTAGCCCCAAGTGATGTTTCATAATATCCCAGTTTCTTTATGGAATCTAGATTGCACAAATTAAGTGCAGATCCTCCATCTATTAGGATGCAGGAAACATGATGATGGGTGATGATGACTTCAATATACAATGGATAGTTATGATGTGGGCTAGCTAGAGGCAAATCCTAGCTGTTAAAATTAATTTTTTGAGTGGGGTATAATTGCACCACTAGTGCCTAGAATTGATGTGTATCTAGATCACTAGGTATATTTAAATCATTGAGTACTTGATTTAATGTTTCCATATACAAGGCAAATGTCTTAAGGAGATCCATTAGGTAAATTTGAGTAGGGGTATTTTCTAATTATTGAATAATATCATAGGTTTTATCATACCTACTTGAGGTTTCTTATAAGTATTCCCCTATGTATAGTAGATGAGGTATAAGGATCTTGATGGGGTGTCATTGGAATCGTAATCATATTGCATCACGTAGTGACAATGCAATCAAATGTAGCCATATTTGTTTTTAGGATGGGAGATGAAGGTGGAATGGGATCTTGGATTTTGTGGATTGTTATGGTATTAATATAATGATAGGGAAAATTATGATAATTAGTGCAATTGGAACATGATGCTTGACCTTGGTCCCATTGGGGTCTCTAGTTACTTTGTTCATGCTTTGGGAGAGGATCTTTATAAATGCCAAGGTGATGATTTTTTTGATTGATTTGATGGCACTTATCCTTTAATCTCAATATCACCTCTTCCTATTAGGTCTTATATATAGTATCATGTCCTTTTACCTGGTGATATTTGTAAAACTCATCTTCATGGTACCAATCAGGGTTATGTTGATGATTATCCATTGGTATAATTTATGGTAGAGTAATCATGTTGGCAACAACTAATTATTCCAAGACCATCTCTAGTGGAACTCCCAATCTTATTATTGGCCTTTATTTGTATGAGGCTTAGGCTTGCCTCATGGAACTTTGATGGTAGAGACATTAGGGCATTATGTAGGGCCCTTCCTTCAGATTGTTTATACATGTTATGTCTTAGAATCAGTCACTCCATCACCCACAAAATTTTTGTTCTTATTAAAGACCTTGGGTTTGCCTAAAAAGGAGTTCTTTGTATTTGAAGTGTACTCATTGTGGGAGAAAAATTAAATGGTTCCATTTTCAATAAGGGCCTTTTCAATCTACATCCCCTTTTCTATGATCTCATCAAACATTTTAGCATATTGTATTTTTAATTGGTACTTTAATTCTATGTTGAGATTGTCTACAAATATTTTGGCTAATTCCTTTTTAGGGACACTACACCTCAAATGGTTTGTCAAACCATGCCATCTTTGCAAAAAGTAAACAAGGCTTTCCCCACTACATTGTTTTTTGTTATAAAGGTCAATGATATAAATTTCATGTTATATATTGAAAGAGAAATGTCTAAAAAATTGCTTGGTTAATTCACCAAAACTTGAGATTAACCCTTTAGGTATATGTATAAACCATTCCAATGTCATCCCTATTAGACTCTTGGAGAATATACTCAATAGATAAGTGTCCTTATAAGAAAATTCATGGAAAGACATATAGAACTACTATATATGGTCTCTTGGATCTCCCTTTCCCTAATATTTCTCAAATTTTGGTACCTCAAAGTGTGAGGGGAAGGTAATTTTCAAAATTTTGATATCTAAGGGTGATGAGCATAAATCCTCATATCTATATTTGAGGGATTAGGATCAAGGATCCATCTTTTGGAGGGTTTCTTTTATCATCTTCCATTCTTGGGCAAAGGTGGGATCCCCAAGAGGATTGGTAGTTTGATTGTGACTATCTTGTGGGATATGATCATGGTGGGTATTATTAGTGATGTTGTTGGTATGGCTAAGGTTGTTGGTGTTTTTGTCATTATCGATATTATTATCATTATTGGTGGTATTAGTATTATTGGGATTATTTTATCTTAGTGATGGTGGGCATTGATTATGAAGTAGGAGGTTAATCTATTATGTGAGTTGATCTAGGCGGTCTTTGACGGTAACCTATCTCCTATTAGCCTTAGTATGGTTGTTAATAATGGGTGGTTGATGTTCCTCTTCATCCATGAATCCATGTTCCACTTCTATTTCTTTTTGAGGATTATGATGAGCATGTTGATGAGATGAATCCAATCTTAATGAGCAAATTATATTATTTAAGAGGGTGTGATCAAAGTTAGGCAATAAGGTTCCCCCTATTTCTATGATGCATGCTAGAACTTGATCACAATTTTCATATAGATATTGGTCTATGAGGTTTCAAGCATCATCATTGTGAAGGGGATTGTATCCTTCATTATCCACCTAAGTTGTATGCATGTCACTATGGTTCTCATCATATTCCTGATTAGGATCTATCATTTATCCCATGGTATTGTTATCTTGACTAGAGCCTTGACCAAAGTGGATTTGAGCTCAGGTTTGGATGACCATGGTAAAAGGTTAAGAGGATGAGATATGATAGATGAAGTAGGGAGTTTTTTAATACTTGCTTTGGGATAAAATTTAGACTAATAGTAGTCAAATATGAGGATGTAGATTGATGAGATAACCAAAAATTACTACAAGACAATGTCTTTTAAGAAACCAATCTAGTAAGGATGAGAAAAGGTGATGGGATCAAATAATTTTTTCAACTAGAAGATAGACAATTTGATGGGTTTTAGGGGAAAAAGATACTTGATAGAGATGAGGATAGTCATGGGTGTTAGATTAATATCTTATAAGGCTATGTATAATGATAATTTTAAGTCAAGGTAATATGAGGATTAATGATTAGAGGAGGTGGGTGGCCACTAAAATTTTGGCGTTTAGACATAAAATAGTATTTAGAAAGAAGATGGGAGGTGTAGATGATAGTAATGTGTTGTGTATGAAATGTGATGTGAGGATTTGGACAAAAGCAACCACTCAAGATAACTGAATGGGAAAGGTGGATTTGGAATAAATGGGAATGGACAAAGATAAAATGGATGAGAGGTGATTATATATGGTTTATGAAAGGATGGATATACATAAGTGATAAAAAATGAATGTACAACATGGGATGTAGAATTATTAGGATAGATGTGGAATTTTCAAAAGCTCAAAATCAAGTGGTATGGAATAATGTAAACACAAGCTGATTTGTTTAATGTGGATGGATATTATGAGGATATTTATGGAAGGATTATGGATTAATAATTAAATTGGTATATGATATGGGATGATATTCAAATGGATAAGAAGGATGGAGTGTCAAAAAGGAGTCAAAGGTGGTATAGATAGTAGACATGGATGGTGGGTTATATGGGTTATATTGATGATAGGATGATAAGTGGGGTGAAATAATGGGTAATAATGTGTGAAAGATAGACTATGTGGATAGACTAATTAAAATGGGATGGTTTATGGGGATAAGATGGGATGGAAGTAATGACAAAATGAGTAGATGAATGGATATTAAATAGGAAACATGGGCTAATACGTGATTAGGATGGATAAAATATGGACTATGTGAATGAATTACGTATAATGAGGTATGAAAAAATAAGGATAAAGTAAGTGAATTATAATGGATTATGAATAAATAGGATAATAAATGGATAATGTAAATGATATTTATGAAAGGTGGACTTATATGGATAAATGGATAATTGATATGAAAGATGGATTAGAGTGAATAATAATTACAAGAGGATATGATGAAGTGATGACCAAATGGGTAGATGAATAGACTATGTGGATATTGAAATTAAAAGAAGGATAGGATGATATAAGAATAATATAGATGGGGTGAATAACTAGTTGTGGGGGATGGAATATATAGATATAATGATGATTATTGATTATTAAGATGATATGAGGATAATATGGATGAAGTTAGGATAGATGGATGATATGGGCCAAGAAGATTCAAGGAGATAGGATGATGTAATGATAAGATGGGGAAGGGAGATGAATAAGTTAATGTGAGGAATAGATTATAAAAAAATGTGATGATATAAGAATGAAAGAGTAAATAAATAGATGAGCTATAAGGACAAAAGAAGTAAGTAAATGGGATGATATATAAATATAAGATGGGGGATAAGTGGGTGGTTAGTATAAAAAGGTGGGTTATGGATATATAATAATTACAATAAGATGTGATGGAAGGTGGATATGATGAAATGGGGATGTTCTAAACTAATTTACAAAAGTGAGAAAGATGAAACTATATATGTAGGTAAATACATAGTCTAATATGGTGTGTGTGGATTGGTGAAGGGGGTATAGATATGAGATGGAAGTATAATGGAAATGGATGATGAAGAGAATTAATAGAAAGTGGATAAATACTATGCATGGGATGGTATCAAATATAAATAGCATGGCCAATATAAGATAAATGGAGAAGGGAAGTACTATGAAATGGATAAGATGTAGTCAAATAGACAAGGATATGAAATGGATAAGATGTGGCTATCAAAATAATATGGAATGGATATAGGTGAGAGAATGCATGTAAGATGGATGAAAGTATGATAAGGATCTAATTATAATGCATCAAGGAAGGATATGAAAATCTGATGGTGTCAAGTGAGATAGATCCTATGAGGTGTGGGTAGGATAAAGAAGTAAAAATGATATGGATAAAAGGATATGGCTAAGTGTGATGGTCAAAAGGGGATATGACAAAAGGTAATGGATACTAAGTGTTATGGTATGGGTGTAGACACAAGATGCATTATTGGCTAAGTATAGAATGATGGAATGAAATAAAATGACTATGTGGGGGGATATGATGATCAAAAGTTGGTCAAAATATATAAATTACTAAGGAAGAAAGATGTTATTAAGATGAATGTGGAAAGTGATGAGGAATGGAAAGGGTGTAAACTAAGGTAAATGATATGAAGTGATGATAGGATATGGAATGATGAGATAAATAAAGGACATGAAGGAATGGTGATGGGATGATATAAGTGACCCTATAAGGTTTTCTAAGGTATGCACATAAAAATTATGGGTGTGGTCAACTTGAATATCAAACAAAATGGGTCTCATCAAAACACACAAACAATCATACAAAAGTACAACCCTAATTATTAAACTATATGGGAATGTAATATAATGCCCATACCATCTAATGGCTACACAAGTGAGGTTTTAGGTTGGTGACCCATTGAAGAATTGATTAAACCCTCTTGACCTTACTTGTACTTGATGGTCACTTTAGTGATTTTATTGATACCTATAATATAACACTTGTTATGATTGTAATCCCATACTCTAAGGTTTACAAAAGGATCTATGGGAGTCTTTGATATATTTGATGGTACGTTGGGTCCCAAGTCCATGTAAGAGGCTATCTAACTACCCTGGGTATATGGGATTCATCACCCTTCACTCCATGGAACCCTTTATGGGGAATTCTACTTAGGCCATAATGCTAGCTCTCCTTATATTTATACTCTATCAGAACATGAAGTTTGCTTAGAGTGTAGTGGTAAAATCCATGACACTAACCCCTATAGACTAAGTTGCATGCATAGTGATGAAATCCACATCGCATGCTATCCTAAGGGAGGGCTCAACAAGTATGAAAATACATGATATAATTAATTAACAATTCTAATTTACCTATGTGATATTTTGCATGATATGATAATTATTTACAAATCAACAATCAACAAAACACACATAATAAATAAACAAGCAACTAAAGATTATAATGATCTATCTAAATTAGTGATTTTTCAAATATAATGAAATCTAAAAGTAAGAAAAATAAAATGGCACCCCCCTAAAATAATAAAGGTTAGATATCTAATTGGGGTGCCAAAATCCTCAAAAACTTGGAATAAATTAGTTAGCAGCTTAAACTTCTATAACCTTACAAGTCCCTGCAATCCTACAAGTGCTCAGGGCAATCCCATGACCAAAATGCATAACCTCACTACTAAGAGATAAATATCATGAGTAGCTAATGGTAGGTTTTCACATAGACTATTGTGGTTGTCTAAAAAACTACTATGGTCAAACAATATCACTAATTTGATCAACAAAGCTCCTACTAAGAAAAAGGCCCTAATAGCAATATTGCAAGGCTAAAGCAAATAGTCTATGTGTGTACTAAACTGATTAAAGGCCTATCAAACTATAATTATAGGGATTTTTTTTAAATATAATTATTTATAATAAAAATACTAATATAGTCTAATATTATCCCTTACTATACTAAAATACAAAACTGTGACTCAGGATGACAATGATGTTATTTGTAGGGCAACCCCATGACTGAGTGAGTAGCAGTATTACAAAATGGGATTAAATCAGCCTGTAGGATGGGTCTCCAAATAGTCTTTTTGCTCTTATGTTTTACCAAGACCTTGCCAGACAGAAAATACCCCATATAAGTGGGCTGCCTTTAGAGATAAGTGGAGGTCAAATTGACTATATGGAAGAATGCTTAAGAACACTTTTTAGCCAAAAGGGAATGTTTTTAGATGTAAAACTTATATATACTTTTCCTCCCTACTAATTAGAACTTGGGAATTTTATAAATGATAAATTAAAGAATACATGGGTAGTGTTTTACTAGTTCTTGATGATTATGCAATACTGCAATTGGGAATATCAATCCCATTATTACCAGATCAATCCCACCACTAAGGGAATCATAGGTTTGTAAAATAAGTAAAAAGTTATTCTTCCTAGTTTTGAGATGGAAAGCTTATGGTTGTGGTTTCTAGGAGAAAAGGATAGGTAGTTTGCCTTTTGGTGGAATTAATGAGTAGAATAATTGGTTGGCTATGTGTATGACATATAGTTTATGTTAATACTATCAATATAGTGATATTAAATTTTTTGGATATGCGTGAAGGTCTGAGTGTGTAGATGACATAAGTTTGAGTGTATAAGAAAAGATTTTGTGACATGCCTATGTGAAAAACATGTTTGAGAAAGTGATTTTATATAGTTGTCACATAATCAAGAGGTCATCATCAAGTGTGGAAGACATTAGTTCTAAGCTAGAATTTTTCTTCTCAAGGAGGGTATAAAACACTTGATCTTCCTTAGGGGAAATTGTTCCTTGTGAAACATGGTTTCACTAAAGACATTTGGTTAGAAGGACTTGATCAAGGTAGTAGGTCAGAAGGACTTGACCAAAGTTTCCTAATAAAAAGGACTTGATCAATCTCTTGTTTTTTTATCATCCTATAGGATATTAGTCCATTAGTTTTTAGGCTTGAGAGTGGATATTACTCCCAAAGAGGGTTTCCCACGTAGATCTTGTGTTGTGTATGTGATCTTGCATTATGTTTAGTGTTCACTGCTATAAATGATTTGTATACTTCATGATTTCTTGTGTTGAATGCTTAAGTATTTTTAAGGGTTTTAAATTTGAATTGGATTGTTTATCGTCACTGATTCACCCACCCCCCCACCTCTTAGTGTATTATACCTCTAACATGGCTAGCATAACTGATAATTCATATAAGGATGTTGATAATAGTTTTATTGGATTCTTTGGCTTGGTTGTTACATTGTGGGTAATATATGGTAGAAAAATATTGGGTGGTATTGTACTCAGCACACAAAATTTTGACATATTTATTTTTAAATGATCTACCATTATCAGATATAATATCAAATGGTACACCATAGTGACAAATGAGATGATTAAACATGAACTTATAAATTTGTTTTATAGTCATGTAAGTGAAGGTTATCGCTTCAACCCACTTAGTGAAATATTTGGTAGTGGTAAGGATGTGTTTATGGTCATCAAATTAGGTTGGGTTAATCTTCCAAATGGGATCAAGAACCCATGTGGCAAATGGCTATGGTGTAAGCATCAATTTTATTATTTTGGTTAGGGCATGAATCATATTGGAATACTTTTTACATTTCTCACACCTTTTAACATAATTAACTTTATCTACATCCATAGTTGGCCAATAATAATCAATAAATATGATATTTTTGGCTAGAACAATGATGTTGGTGTGGGCTCCATATACTCCTTTATGAAATTCCCATAATGCTAATTTTTCTTCTATCAAATTTAAATAACAAAGTAGATTTCCATCAAAACTACAATGGTAAAGGTTTGGGCCAAGTAAGGTATAATGTGAGGCTTGGTGGGTAAAGGCCTTTTGTTGATTGTGTGATAGGTTTGGTGGTATGATATGGTCATGAAGGTAAGTAAAAGGGTCTAAATATCATATAAATCTGGGACCAACAATATCATATATCATAACAATGGTTAAAGTTTCATATGTAAGCACTAGAATAATTTAAATGAAGAATTGACACTCTTTTACCTTATCTATATGATGGATCAAAGAGACAATGGTGGCCATGGCATCCATTGTCCTATTACTAGCCCTAGATATGTGTTCAAATTGTATGTTGGTGATCTCTTGTTTGAGAGTGTCAACCATGGCCTTGTATGGAACTAGCATGTCATCTTAGGTATTAAAGTGGTCTATAATCTAATTGATTATTAACTTAAAATGACCATAAACCTTGAGATGCTAAATACTCCATTATACCATCTAAAAAAGTCCTATGTTAAGTGATTTGTATTTAGCCATGTTTTTAGTAAAAGAAAAGTTGATGTAAAATGATTTAGGGATAAAATCCCCCTATTGTGTAATAAATAATAATCCTTACCCCAATCCATGTGAGGTGAATGATCCATAAAAATAAATCTTTTTATGTTGCTCCTCAAGAGGTGTTTCTATGATGGTCATAATGGACTCATCTAGGTATGAAAAGTAGGTGGTCCAATATATGAAAGGGGAGCTTTAACAAGATAATTTACAAGACTTGTCCCTTTATGACATTTTGGTTGATGTATTTGATCTCAAACTCACTCAGAAGCATGATCCACTTAGTCGTGTGGCCTTGTAAATCTATCTTAGATAGTAGATACTTGATTAGATCTACTTTGGAAATAAACATGATGTTATTGTTAATCATGTAATATTGGAGCTTCTAGGCTATAAAGACCATAGCTAAATAATATTTTTCTATGGGCATATAGTTGTGTTCATATTCAACCAATATATGACTTAAAGAGTACATGACATGTTTTTTTTTCATTGTCATAATGCTAAGTTAGAATTAATCATAGGTCTTTGTTTGTGGCTGATAAGTATAGTAGGAATGACTTTCCTAGCATTAGTAATAATAAAATAGGTGGATTGGCAAGATAGTACTTCAGGTGTTGAAAATTTTTGTGGTATTATTCATCCTAATGGAATGTTACACCTTTCTTTAGTATGTAAATGGATGGCATTTTTCATCCAATTGAAAATGAAGAGTCTGATAGATTAAATTTTGCCTTGAAAACTATGGAGATATTTCAAATTAGAAGGAAGTGGCATCTTAGTAATAGCTTGTACTTTTGCAAGATCAACTTCAATGCCTTTATGAGAGATGATGAAGCCTAAAAATTTGCCTAAAGTAACACCAAAAATGTACTTCTTAGGATTGAGTCTGACCTTGCATTCATAAATCCTCTTAAATATTTATGGTAGTATGACTAGATGATCAACCTGGGTCTTTGATTTACCCAATATGTCATCGGCATAGTATTTAATAATTTCATGCATCATATCATGAAATATGATGGTCATGGCTCTTTGATATGTAGACCCAACATTATTGAGACCAAATGGCATAACTTGATAGAAAAATATGTCCCATGAAGTGGTGAATGCTATCTTATATTGGTTTTTTGGTGTAATTTGGATCTAGTTTTATCCTTAAAATCCATCCATAAGTGAAAGCATTTCATACCCTACTATGGATTCAACTATAATTTCAATATTTGATAGAGGAAAGTCATCCTTAAGGAAATCCTTATTTATATTTTTGAAATTTGTGTAGATTTTGATTCCTTCTAGCTTATTACTAATTGGCATAACATTTGACATCCACTATGAGTAGTCCATCAATTAGATGCTTCTCACTTATAAGATTTTATATATATCTTTATTTACTATTAAAAAAATTCAAGGATGCATTATCCATAATTTATGCTTCATAGGTTTTAAATTTGGATGTACAGAAAGGTGGTGTACAACCAAGGTGGGGTCCAAACCTAGCATGTCTGAGTAAGACCCAAAAAATATGTCAATAAATTCCCTTAGAAGGGCTATATAGATTTCAAATTTCTCCTTAGTGAGGGATGTACCTAATTTGCTCCATTTTGGGTTGTCTAGAGTCTTGATGTTGACTTTTGTAGTGTCTTATACAAAGAGAATTGATCCAAATTATAAAATGGTTGGTAATGATTTGCATTAGTTGATAATAACAAAGTCCTCTATTCATATTAGTTCTTAATTTTCTCATAAATTAGATGAATTATAATCTCCTGATGGTATGGATTTCCATGTTACAAAAATTATTAGAAACACTTGGATAATTTGATTAAAGGCATGTTATTCGACAAAATTGAACTCAGACCCAAAATTAAGCTCATCATTAGTGGTCTCCTAAGATTCATTCAAATAAACTTGAAAACCCCTATTTAATGGTTCCTAAATCAAGTTTTAAATAGAAGACTAGCCTTTCTCTTTAATTTTACCTTGGTCCAAAATCAACTCAAAGAGTTTTTCACTTTCAGACCTTAATGTTTTAATCTGTTGTTTATGGCTAAATGTGTTCACCCATTCTCCAAAATAGGCTATCAGATCTAGTTTGATAGAGAACATTTTTTTGTGTTCTCTCAATGGAGCATTGTTTCTTAGGCCTAGAAAATCACAAAAGGCCTTATCATTCACAAACTCATCTATATGCACTATGGATTATTGTTGGTCCTAAGCTATAAGTTGAGGGTGATATAGAGGAAGTGAGTTATTGTGAATAAGTGGGGAAGTCATATAAATGGCTTGTGAGTCAAACAAGTTGTTATTGGCAAGGCCTTCATAACTATTATGATTGGAATATGCTTCACTATTGGAATCATCATCACTAGTTGTTGGTATTAGAACATGAATAAGATGTGTGGGGTCACCCCAAGCAATTTAAATCTAAGACCATAGATTCTTTTATATTGAGTTATATAAATTGGCTCAAGAGTACCTTGTTGATTTGGCTTGAGGCATCCTCCTTCATAGGATTAGTTCTCCATGATCTGATTAGGAATGGGATAGTTGGCATTGTTATATCACTTAGCCAATTTTTCATTGTATAACTATGATTCATCATTGTCAAAAGGGTCCTCTTCTTGGCCATCAATCGATGTGAATATGATAGGATCTAGACTATAAACCTTTCCTTTTCCTTTTCACTGTCATTTCATGTAAGGTGGATTAGTTATAGGTCTTCCATAGGAATTGGGTTTCTATGGAAGCTTAGAAATAGAAATGTATCATCGGTCAAATACTCTCCTAGGATATTAGATGAGATGGTAAAATGATTAGATAATTTAGGGGGAGGCATATGAAAAGATGAATCAAGGGTATCTCAATCAATGCAATTATCCTTTAGTAATTCAATAAGTATTTATTTTCTTTCTACCTTTTTTGGAATCAAATCTAGGCTAAAGTAGTAGTTGTAATTTTCATACTCAGCCTCCAAATGTTTACAATGTTCATAAGGATACAAATCTACATTAATGGTGACCTCCATGGCTAAGTGAGAGAAATTAAGGCACTAGTGAAAAACTGAATTAATTGTATGGATTTCATATATCCAATTTCCACTTAAGAGAAAATTATACAATTTTTCATGGTATAACACATGGAACAGTGTATCACGGGTCAAGGGCCCAATGATAATTTGAAATTTGATGGTGCCTTGTGATTACCACTCTTCATTATTGTAGAGCTTAATAGTATTTGTTTCTAGTTATATATCAATTGGTGTATATATGATATGTTTGATGAGCTTCAAAGATATAATATTTATGCCCAATCCATTGTCTATAAGGACATGTTTAACTTTGTGCCATGCTATGATAACTTTAATATATAATATATTTTTATGCAAAGGGATAAGGGATGAAATATCACTTTTGTTGAAGTTAAAATGTTGGCCTAGGGATAGATGTCCAACCAAATATTAGAATTTGTTTGGGGTTATGTCATTTAGAACTCAGGATTAGCCTAGGAATTATATTAAGATGTTCTTATAGATAGTAGACGTACATAGAAAATATAAAATGGAAATTTGTGTCTGTGTCTTCTAAGTTTATTAAATAATATCAAACAACTTTTCCTTAACAGTGGGATATGGCTTGTTCCTAGCCAGGATAGTGTGTTGTATGGGTTCAATGGTAGGTGGTTATGGGTCTGGTGGTAATATTTGATTATCAAGTTATGATTAAACACTCAGGATTAGATATAGAACCATTGTTTCTATAAAATGATGATGTATATGGGTCAAATAGGATAAGTCTTGATTATCATTGAACTTATTTATGGTCATAGGGAAATGATGAGTTATCATTATAAGGTCCAAAAATAGTAATATTTACTTGATGTTGTGTTTGTTTGTGATCCTAGGTGAAATAAGGATTATTGACACAGATTGGTTGATTAGAATTATTTATAAATTATGATGTTCTATTGGTACTTGGTCTTGGATTTATGGTGATGGTAGAAATGTGACCTACCAAAATATGACCTACAACTTTGGTGGAGTCATGTTCAAATGCATGGTATGTTTATTAGGTATTAAAATCATTTTGGCCTTGGTTCCTCTCATTCGATTGGCATTGTTGTTATTATTGATGAAATTGATATTGTTGTCATGGATATTGATACTATTATTATTGTTGGTTTCACCTTTGTTGTTGTTTTTATTGATTGTTATTAATATGTTATGGAAAAGGGTTTTGGTAGATATCCAAGTTTTGATTGGATGTATATGTTCTATTATCGAATGTAATCTCTCTATTTCCAACATATTTTCAATGGGGTGTTTGATTTGTACACAATGACATAGATTATATCCATGAACATGATGGTATTCATAGAATTAGTTTTATCTATACTAGTCCAGATAATGAATACCATAAGGATAGTTCTTTAGTATTGGCCAACTAATCATGTTAGTTACATCCATATTGAGAAACACAACTTAAATATGTTCTCCAAAGTCACTGAATACTCGATGAGTAGGAACATTTCTTCTTAGAGTAGTGATTATTGCATTTATTGAGCTAGTCTAGGTTGATGTGAAGGTTGCACTTACTAAATGGGTTATTGATGAGGAATAAGTTGAATTTGTAGCATTGTTTGAGAAGACAGTGTTTGCACCATTTGGAAATGATGTAATTTAGTTACTCCATTTCCAAAAACATTCTTATTGCATTTTAATTGCTTGGATTTTTCATAGTTACTAGCCTGGGTTAGTGTTGACACTTGTGCTCAGACTTGGTTTTTGTTCTAACTTTGGCCTGTTCCTTAGTTTTGGTTTTAATTTTGGTTGGATAAGGTTAAATTAATAATCCCTTTGTTAATAAGGTAATTTTTAATTATTAATCCTTTATCGATGATCTCTTTGAAGGTATGTGCACACTGAATCTCTAAATGATATGTTATCTTGATGTGCAAATTTTTAGTAAACATAGTAGCCAATTTTTTTTGGTAAGTTGTGGGTGAAGTGGGTGAAGTGATTGGAAAGTGTTATCCATCTCTATACATAACTTAGAAATATCTCACTAACTTTATACTTAGACTCAGTTAAAACTACTAAAGAAATCTCATGTTCAAGATTGTAGGAGAAATACTGCACAAATTTATTTGAAAGGTCATCAAAATTAGATACAATTTTTTTTATTAATGTTATGAACTATTCAAAAACCTATCCTACCAGACTTCAAGGAAATAATAGGAGGAAGTAAATGTCACTATAATCCATTGGCTAGAAAGCAATAAATAATTATGTTAAATTGGCCTTAAGGTCTTGTTTACCCTTGTATTTATCAATTTTTGGTGGTTCATACCCTAAGGGAAATGGTATCTAAAGATAATATATGTTTAATGGATATGAACACACATCATCTAAATTGAACTTCTTGTTCTGGTTCTATACTTGAATGGTAGTAATTGCATTATTATAGTTTTTGTGCCAAGAAACTATATGGAACATTAGTCTGAGGCTATGGCTAGGAGGTTTAAGGTGGATTACCTTGACAAGGGTATAATGGAGGAATTTTTTTATAGGATGTTTATTTGGTGAGTGAACTAATCAATAATATACATCCACAGATTAGGATGCATTTATTGGAATTGCATGTATTGTGGTGAAATATTCTAGTTTGGATTTGGTATATAAGCCTAATTTTGCGGGAATTGTGGTTACAACATAAGGATATGGATTGAGACAAAGTACTATACAACTGAGTTTGAGTAGGTACTTGTTTTTGACTAGTCAAACCTAGCTAAATAAGGGGAAGTTATTGTAGACCAAGGCCATATGGTTGGATTTATGGCATGTTTTGAATAAAATTCAATTGTTTCCTAATTGGTACTTATTAGATAGTGGTACCTCTTTATTGTGAAAACATCAGTTGTGAATTAGATGCTTGTAAGGTGTTCAACATTTATCATTGACTAATGTGCATACATTGTTGATTAAATAATGTTTGTGATTGTGAAGACATATTGGTCTATGCTTGTTGAGGTATACTTGCCACTACCTGGCAAAGTGGAACATTTATTGCCCCTTGTTAAGGTGACATAATGTTTAGCCTATACTACAATGGTAAACTAGACTGTGCCTACTTTTTTGAAAATTTAGTCATCACCTATTGAGGTGTAATAACATTCATCGTGTTTTGTTGAGGTAAGGCACTAGTCGATACTTTATTACTTAATATTTATGGTTGCATGTTGAAATAAGTAGTCATTTGAGTATTAGAGGCAACTTGATGTGGTTAGGATGTAAGAGTTCCTACCCACTGCAATTGAAAAACACTCATGGTATTAACTAATGGAACTTGTTATGGACTATTTTTTGGTGTAGTTAAACCACTTTGGCCTAGATTAGAAGACACTTGTGTGTTATCCACTATGTTTGGCACATTATTTAGCATAGAATCCATAGTCACCTCTTTGATATATGGGACATTGTACATGTTTATAAATAAAGTGATTTGTGTAAATAAGTCTATACCTAAATCATCGTGACCTATCAATTTGATTAATACTCTTGTTGAAGGAGCTAACTCTATGAGTGTAGCATTTGACATTGCCATGTTATTAAAACTACATGCTAGTTTCAAATAGGTTTGATATGCTTGTTGTATTTGTAAAAAATTGTCCTCATGAGGCCCTTTTCTATGGTGAACATATTGGGGGTTTGATATGAAATCAACACAAGCATGTGAGGATTGCTAGTAGAGGCATGTTTGATGGTTTGATTATAAGGTATGTTGAGAGGCACTATAATTAAACTAGGGAAATTTTTATGGGGGAAGTCTATGAGAAAATTGACCCCTACCTCTACATCTCTAACTAAAACCTCAATATTTTTTTCAAGTAAGTGATGATCAAACAAATAGCGATCATAAATAGATGGCATGGTAATGTAATAGGTTTTTGTTGAACTTATTCCACAACCGATGGTATGATATCAAGATATTGTGTGGTTTGTTCTTGGTCCTACTCTGATTAGGGAGGTATGTTAATTAAATAGTGGGCTAAAAAAAATTGAATTTTTACCATAGATGGATCATTGCAAAGAGGATAAGGATCCATCTCAAAAACTACATCATCACCATAGGGGTATTGAATAGAGTCATCTTGTGAGACCATGCTACTATAACATGGATTGTACATGGATACATTATGATTGTAATAAAACATATCCAGATCAATGATGAACATTTCATGAATATTTGATTAGAGTTATACAAATTCTTAAAAACAAGGTCCAAAGGATGAATGGTTCAAAGTTGGTCTAAAAATTAGAGCTGTGTCTTTGAAAAGGTCAATGATAAACCTGGTAAAAATAGTCTAATGTCAAATATCTTACATAAAAAGGTCAAGTGGATGAATACAAACCAAAATTCCAAACTTAGGTAAAAAGTATTTCAAACAAATCTAAACTAGGTCTAAAGAAACACAGGGTTCTAGGTCTTTTGGAAAACAAGGTACATAAGGTAGTGTTGACAATTTTGCCCCACAAGTTAAATTTCCACACTTGTCATTTGGAACTTTACATATCCTAGTTTGTCAAAATATCCATGACTAATAGGCATTTTTGAGGAATTCACTTTGGTTTTCAAAATATTTTTTGAGAAAAGCATTATGGAGGCTTATTTGGGTCCAAATAGGGGAAATTTCATAAAGTTCAATGGGTTCTAAATTATTTTAGAAAAGGGTCCTTTTTATTAAGTTAGAAGATGTGAATTCCTTCAGACAAATTATTCAAAGGAAAAGACCTTTTCAATAAATCTGAAAGTCAAATTCTAGGTTCTCCAAAGGGAACATTTTCGAATGCTGAAAGACATTTTCATTTAATTGAAGGTCATTTTATTTTGACAAATGGTAATTTAAAATTTATTCAAAGGGACACTTTCTCTAAAAAAAAACTCACTTCAAATATTTCTGAAGGGAATGAAGGAAATAATTCTTTTGAAGGTATTTTCATTTTTTCTGAAAGGCTTAGCAAAAAACCCGAAAGTATTTTCAACTTTTTTGATGACCCAAACATTTTTTTTGAAAGAGACATTTTCAAAGAACCCAAAAGGACACTTTAATTTTTCTAAAGGGTTACTTGGAGAATGCTAAGGGAGATTTTGAATTTCTAAAGGGTCACTTGGCAAAAGTTTAAAGGGTTTGTACCCTTCAAAAAAGGCATTTTTCAAAATATTGAAGGGCATTGAAAAAATTACAAAGGGATTTTCAAAATAAATGAAGGAAATGAATGATTTGAAAGTATTTGAAGGGCTCTTTCACTTCAAGAAAATTTGTGTCACAAAAATTTGAAAGGAAAGTGGCCATTTGTAGGAAACCTGATAGGGCACTTCAAGGAAATCTGAAGGATCATTTTTAAAGTGCTAAAAGGGATTTTCATAAAGTTTGAATACATGAACTCCTACAGAATTTTTTCCAAAGGAAAGGATCTATCAAAAATCCTAAAGACCAAATTCCTTTGAACAATTTGTTGAAAGGAATTGTCCAAGAGAAAATCATGAAGACATAGAATTCCTTTGGAATTTTTGTCTGAAGGAATGGTTCAAAAAAAGGTTCCAAAAAATGAATTCCTTTGGAATTTTTGTCTGAAGAAAATGATTTAAGAGGACTTTAAAAATTCCTTAGAATGAATTCTTTTGAAGTTTTTATCCAAAATAAATGGACATAAAGAATTATAATGACAAATTCCTTTGGAATTTTTTGTCTGAAGGAAGTGAGCAAAAAAAGTCCTAAAGCCAAGTGAAGGAAATGAATTAAATAACCAGAAAGAAAAGATAAAAGATATTTTGTGGTAAAGTGAACAAAGACAAGGGTTCGGAAATAAATCCCAAAGGAAATGAATGAAAAATTAAGACCAAATAAAATACATAGAAATAACTCTTAAAGGAATACATGTAGAAATAAAAGGCTGAGGATTTTGATATCCAATCAGTAGGAGACAATGAGGACTTCCCCTTTTAACTCAAATCAACATGTTTAATAGTCACATTCACATGAAATTATCTTTAGGCATGACTCTTTTAGTTGTAAAAGGAGGACTTGAATGCATAAATATATATATATGTATTTAACATTGGATGGCTATTTGAATGCCAACATGGAGTTTCATGCATGCTTTAGTTTTGGAGTTGACTAGCCTTACACTATGGTTGACTAGTTGACAAATCTTGCATGTACTTTTGTTTAGATTTTTGAAATATTTCAACATTTTAGCATTTCAAGTAGAGTTATAAATTTAATTTTGTCATTGATTTCATGTGAAGGAAATTGTTCTCAACATTCCATCAATTCAAGAGGAGTCTATATTTGAAGATGGGCGTAGCATCATGCATGATGAAGGTTTTGATTCAACTGGGGCTCTCCATCATTTTTAATGTAAAATAACTTTTATGCAAGCCATTATATATATATATATATATATATATATATATATATTAAGGATTTTATAGCATAAGTTGGATTGAGTTTACCTCCTCTTCTATTTTTAGTGCCAACCTCTTAACTGTTGTATCTTTTTCTATATAAGTTGATTTTTCAGCCTTGAATTGTATCCTTTTTTTGTTAAGACCATATTCTTCCAAAAAAAATTGTGTAACCTTTTTAGATTAATATAAGGATATTTTTAAAACTCCAAGGTGATTTTATAGTGTATTTATGTCAGGGATTTGCATATGTGATATAATTTTCTTCTTTGTCAAGGCCTGATTCTTACCTAGTTACTAGTTGATCAAATTATGTAGGTCATGTTTTATGTTTAACATCTCTTGGATAAATTTATAGTGGATATAAGTGGATATTTAGTGTCTTGAATTATGCCTATTCCATCATTTCCCTCAAGCTTTGATCAGAAGATAGAACCTTTTCATGAAATACTGATGCATAGGGGTCAATCAGGGTTAAAAATTTAATTTGTTTATTATCTGATCAGTGTTTTTAGAAGCTCAAATTGAGTGGATCAATCAAAATTTATGTGTATCACCATCATTAGGTAATATTTCACTTCAATTTTATTTCTTCCCCTTTCCTTTTAATTTCATAGTGTAGAGTAGAGATCCTAATTGATGCACTAAAGGGAGCTATCCATTAAAATCTAGAGATTCAATCCACTAATTAGGTTACCCATAGCCTAGGATTGTTTCCATGTTTCAGAAGACTGTGAAGGCTTGAAACTAACTTCATAATGGTGTGAGACTGATTAACAATAGTTTTTGGCATTCCTAATGGGACATCGAAGAAATTATTTGCATATCAGAAGAGGTTTTCTAGTAGAAGAAGATACTCATTATCATCAACATCTAGTTGTAGAGTTGATAGCTTCATTTAAACAATTCATTCATGCTAAAGGTTACCACAAGGTTGGAAAGTAAATGTATTCCTTTTGAATTTATATCTTATAATAAATCAAGGTTCAAGAGGGAAAAACCATATCCTCAAAATCAATATTTGTCTCTTGGTTATCCTACTGTTCTAATCACTACAACCCCCACTACCTAAATGGCCATCAGAAACCAAGTGTTTGTTCTATTCAATAGAGGTAGTCCACTAAATTTATCCTAGTTTGATGACATTATAGTGTCTACTCTCAAGATCATCCCGTTCTTCTCAAGATAAAATTAGACAACCCCTATTGAGCATATCTAAGATGTAGCTAATCTCTATTCTGTCCATAATGTTGTTATAAATAATGTTGCTTTCAGATTGCTTATTGCTTCCTTCAAAGGAAAATCATTTCAATCATATAGAAACCTCCCAATAAACTCCATTTCTACCTAGGATGAATTGGGTGCAGCTTTAGTCAATCAATTTAAGGACAAATCTGATCACCTATCTTTAGTTTATCAATAGACCTCCATAACAAGGTCTCCTCATGAGTTTATGTCTAATTCTAACCTCATATTCAAAAAGACATGGACTACAATACCTGTGTTGATTAGACCATCTCCTAAATATACTTTTCTATATTATTTAAAATCCCTTAACTCTAACATTAGTGTGATGATATAGTCAAAGGGTGGTATTACCTTGCCAAATGTTTATGAGGTTGCAATAAGGGCATAAAATAGTTTGATAAAAGCTAGTAAGCTTTCTCCAAGGCCTCCAATGCATATATTTATATAAATAAGTTATATATCATCCCCTCAAGTTCCCCAAATCTCATCTTTAGCTCATATTCTAGTACTTCAAGCTCAAATTTCAGCCCCTACTAGTCAAGCTAGTCAGATAGGGGAGTTGAAAAGCTTGCTACAGTCTTTTAAGAATGAAATAGTGTATCTCAAAAGGCAAAAAAATTAAGTTAATAGGCCCTATCAAAAATAAAATTAGACCACCTATCAGCACTTCAAAGATTAAAGGCCTCCTTATCAAGGTTTCAGAGAGAATAAACCACCTTATCAAACACAAGGAGCAATAACTCTAGCTAAGCCATATGCTGCCATTGATCTTAATGATCCTTCCACTTCAAAGGTTATTGTTCCCAACTCAAAATAGCTTGATGAATGATTCAGGTTGCTAGTCCTCAAATCTCAATGATGCTCAAAACTAAGCCTTAGTATCAAAAAAACATCAATATGCCACAAATCACATAAGAAGAGTTTTATTTTCAAGGAGGTCAGTAACAAGATACAATTTTGGCATCATAAGGAGAGACTTGAAAATTTAAAAGGTAACTTGATGCCATTAATGTAAATTGGCAAGTGCATGATCATGTTGTTTTTACATAGGGTGTTGAAACTAATAATTCAAGTGGTCAAGTTGCAGTTGTAACTAGGGATAAAATAAAATCCATTACAAGGGGTGAAAAATACTTCAAGTACTCCTAATATTGTGCTTAAGAGTAAAAAATAATAATTTTCTTCCCATACAATGTAGAAAAATTAGAATATAGAGGTTAGTAAAGTTTAATGAATACCTCTAATTTGTGACTAGCCCGTGCTTCAGAAAGTACAACCAAAGGTTAGTGGATCTCATTTTAGTATAGTGGATCAAATGAAAATATCTAATATCAGCATTAGTATGTGGGATTGTATTTCCATTATAAGATAAAAGGATAAGCTCATTCAAGAACTTTCAACTCTCAAATTGTCTCCAAACTTGGTTGAGAAAGAAGGTGTTGTCTTGACTAATTTAGATTAGCTAACTAAGTAATATGTACATCAAATAAATAAGATGGAAAAGGTGAAAAAAATTGAGGTAAAATTATTTTAAAAAAACTCTTTTTTACATTTTTTTGATAATATATGATACTTTGGTTCATAATTGTATGATGGATAGTGAAGCTAGTAGTACAGTCATGCCTAAATAGATTACAAACAAGCTTGGCCTTGTTTATGATCCAAACACTAAAGGGGTATTATAATTGAATGGGTCACCAAAAAAGATGGTAGGCGTCATCAGATATTTGAAATTGATGTTGCATGCTTGGCCCAATGTTACTATTTAGCAAGATGTTGTTGTGGTAGACTTGCCTCCTTACTTTGTTATGTGCCTTTCAAGGGACTTCACCTTAAAGATTAGGGGATATTTATCAGCTGATTGGACTTATTTGATTTTTAAGACTAGGTATGGTACCAAGGTAATGATTCATTCTGAATCTATTCCTCATTTCCATATGGAGCCATATATGTCAAGTATTGTGAACACTAACTATATCATCTAAAATGAAGTACTAGAAGCTAGTGAAGTATAAAATGGATCACCTTTGGATAGAGTTCCATATTTTTTTCTTGATGAGTAAACTTCTAGCTTGCATGATAATGATCCTTATAAGCTGATTGAAGAACAAAGACTTGGTGTGTATTGCCTTCATGAGAATGATGCACCAATTCTGGCCATGGTTAAGGATGATGAATCTAGTGAAGGTTTGTGGAAATTTTACTTTGATGGATCAGGGAATAAACATGAAATCAGGTATATAATGATGTTTTTTTCTCTAATAAATAAAATGTATTTATCTTTTATTATGTTTTAGTTTGGTTGTTCAAACAATGTTGTTGAGTATGTAACACTAGTTCATGGTTTGCAATGGGATAGGAAGATGAAAGTCAACACCTTACAAGAGTTTGGTGATAGTGATATTTTATTCCACCAATTAAGAGGTTTGAATGTATGTAAAAATTTATTGCTCAAGTCTTACAGGCATTGAATATGGGACTTACTTGAAGATTTCCAAGCTTTTAACATTCAAGCAATCCCAAGAGGTGAGAATAAACATGCTAATAGGCTAACTATTGTTGGGACACAATTTATTGTCCAAGTTGATGTAAAAATTGAAAAAATTTAGTCACATATAAAGGTGGTTATAATACCTTTTGTTCTAGATAATCATGAAAAATTTCAAGTGTTCGAAGATGATAGTCAAATTGTGAGATTCTTATAAGAGAAGGCTGAGTTTTCTTCAAGAAACCAAGCAAAACATTTGGAAAAATATGGTGATCAGATTGTGAAACTAAAAGAAAATAAGCTACCCAAGGGATTGGTCACACTTGAAAATATTTTTAGTGGTGATGATGAGTTAAGGAAAGAGAAGTCATCCTTATCAAAAAAAGAAGAGCACTATGCCAATGTAAAGATTGTAGCTGGTAAGATTTTCAAGTTGGGTAAGGTATGGACTCCTTCAAAAAAAGAAGCTTTCATTGAGTTATGCACAACTCTTGATGATATATTTGTTTGGAAATATAGTGATCTCAAAGGATTTGATCTAAGTTTATCTCAACACACCATTGAGTTATAAGTTGAAACTAAACCAGTGAGACAATGACAAAGGTCCATCAATCCTAACCTTGAGCATTTGATCAGAGCTAAGCTTCACAAGCTCATGGAGTCAGATATTATATTTCCAATCAAGAACTCAACTTGGGTGGTAAACCTTGTTCTGGTATGAAAGAAGAATGGTGAGATTTGATTTTGTGTTGGCTTTCCTAATTTTAATAGGGATTCACTTAAATATCACTATCCATTGCCATCAATGGAACAAATTTTATAGCTGGTTATAGGTTCAAAAAGGTTTTCTTTGTTGGATGGATATAGTGGCTACAATCAGATTTTTGTCAAGGAAGAGGACCAATTTAGGACAGCCTTCATAGCCAAGTGGGAGATGTTCACATACATAAAGATGCCATTCAGTTTATGTAATGCTGAGCAACCTTTCAAAGAGCCATGGATATGGCATTTCAAGGCCTTCTTAACAAGTTTTTACTTGTTTATTTGGATTATATAATAGTATTTTCAAAGAATGTAGGTGATCACAAGGTTTATCTCAAGTAAGTATTCAAGAAATGTAGACAATTTGGGATATCTTTAAATCTCAAAAAGTGTGTATTCTTAGTTCATGAAGGTAAGATCCTTGTTGATGTGGTTTAAAAGTCTAGTTTAAGCATAGATTCTAAAAGGGTGGAATCCATTATTTCACTCTCCCTTCCTAAGCACAAAAATTCTATGCAAAGCTTCTTTGGGAATATCAACTTCATAAGGAGCTATATTTTAGATTTTGTCATTCTAGCTAAGCCACTTACAACCATGCTAAAGAAGATTCAGAGTTTTAGCTAGTCTAAAGAAGGAGTAATGAGTTTTGAAGATATTAATAAATCCATAGCTAGTTCTCCTACACTTATAAATCCATATTTTACAAAGGATTTCATTTTATATACATATGATAACTTGGACACCATTTTAGGCATTCTTATGCAACAAAATCATGAGGCTTTGGGCAGCCAATAGATTTATTTAGTAAAGACTTGGAAGAATATGAAATAAGGTACTCTTTTGTTGAAAAACATGTACGTTTAGTTTTAAGGTAAATTAAAAAGTTCATATACTTATTGTCTAAAAATAAGATGCACCTAATGGTTTCTCATCCAAGCGTCAAGGAGTTACTTTTGAACAAAGATATAAATGAGAAGAGAGCTAGTTGGATAACCAAGGTAATGGATTATGATGTGGAAATTAAGGTGAGTAAGCTAATTAGAGGCAAAGCACTTTGTGAGCATCTATCTCAAGACTTGTAAGAGGCTAATGAGGTTATTTTGGTGTCAAATGATGAAGAGGTTGTAACTAGTCTTACCTCACCATCTAGTTGGTTTCATGCCTTGGTAGGCTATCTCCAAGATAGTATATATCCCTCTTCAAAAATAATATGTTTTAAGTTTTATTCAATTCCATTTTTCTTTACTAATGGTGTTTTGTTCAAAAATGATATCAATAGCATGTTGCTAAGATGTATAAAACCAATCCAAACTCAAAAATTTCTTGAACAATTCCCTGATGGACATGGTGAAGGATATTTTTATACAAGAACTATAGCTCTTAAGATCATGGGAGGTGGGTATTATTGGCCTAGTATATTTGGTGATTGCCATGCATGGGTTAGAAAGTGTAGTGTGCTATGTTTGTAGGAAAAGTGAAACTTGAAGCCTTACCTCTTCAACCAATTATGGCGGATCAACCCTTTTTCCAATAGGGATTGGACTTTATTGTCTCATAAATCTTCCTTTAAGTTTAGGATATAAATGGATTCTAACTTCTATAGATTACTTCACATGTTGGATAGAAGCAGTGGCATTAAAAGAAGAAAATGAAACTAATGTTTTAGATTTTTATGAAGGTTTTCTTACTATATTTGGAGTTCCTCAAACTATTATTTATGATAATGCAAAGTATTTTGTAGGATATAGATTAGTCAATGGGCTATCCAGCATAGAATTTATCTCAACACTTCATCAAACTATTATCCACAAGGTAATGGCCTTGATAAATCTACAAATAAGAACCTATTGAGGATCATAAGAATGACTATTGAATATAATCACATGTTATGGCATCTCAAGTTGAATTTAGCACTATGGGCTGATAGGATCACCTACAAAATATCAATATCCAATAGTACATACAAACTGGTATATGGTAAGGAAGCAAAGTTACCCATTTCTCTTAAATTTATTAATTTGAAACTAATGCATTAGCTTGAGTTATTGGAGAATAATCCTATGGAGATCATTTATGCTAAGCTTGTGGAGTTGGAAGAGATAAGAAATTAGTCCATGCTAGCCATAGAGATTCATTAAGCACAAGTGAAGAGAGTTTTTGACAAAGGAACTTCTTCATGAAGTTTCAAAGGAGGTTTGGTCCTCATGTGGGATGAGGATAGATCTAAACCAGGATGAAACACAAAGTTTGATTCCCTTTGGAGAGGCTCATACATAACCTCCAACTATAAATTCCACAATGCCTTCTAACTTGCAAATATAGATGGTGATGAGCTTTCGATCCCAGTAAATGGGATACATTTAAAACATTGCTACTGAAGAGAAAATTTCCTTGTAGATAGTTTGTTTTTCTATCCTCCAAGTGTTGTTCAAGCATAGTAGTTTTGATCTATTTTGTTCCCAATAAGTGCTTGTTTTCACATTTGCTTTTTAGTTAGTTTTCCTACTTTATGTGTTTCCCTTCTTAATTTGGAGGATGAAGGTTGTCTTTTCTATGTCAAAAAATAATCTATAGTCATGGACCAGATTTACCATTATTTTATGAGTTCAAATGTTATGTATATGGTTTGGGTTCTCAAGCATAGTAGGCATGCTTCCTAGTTGAGTCGCCAGAATGTTGACAATTTTGCCCCACAAGTCAAATTGCCACCCTTATCATTCAAAACTTTGCATTTTAAGTTAGTTTATCAAAATATCCATGAATAACAAGCCTTTTTTAGGCATTCACTTTGGTTTTCAGAGTATTTTTTGAGAAAACAATTATGGAGGCTTCTTTGGGTCTAAAAAGGGGCATTTTCATAAAGTTCAAAGGGTTATACATTATTTCAAAAAAGGGTCCTTTTTACTAAGTCAGAAGATGTGAATTACTTCAGATAAATTGTTTGAAGGAATAGACCTTTTCAAGAAATCCAAAAGTCAAATTCTAGGTTATCCGAAGGGCATATTTTGAAAGGTTGAAGGACAATTTCATTAAGTGAAGGTCATTTTATTTCGACAAATGGTTCTTTACAATTTCTTTGAAGGGACACTTTCTGTACAAAAAAGGTCACTTCAAATATTTCCAAAGGGAATGAAAGAAAAAATTCTTTTAAATAAGGTATTTTCATTTTTTTCAAAAGGCTTAGCAAAAAATCTAAAAGTCTTTTCAACTTTTCTGATGACCTAAACATTTTTTCCAAAAGGAACATTTTCACAGAACCCAAAAGGACACTTTTATTTTGTTAAAGGGATACTTAGAGAATGTTGAGGGACATTTTGAAATTTTGAAGGGTCATTTGGCAAAATTTTAAAGGGTTTGTGCCCTTCCGAAATGGCATTTTTTAGAAGTTTGAAGGGCATTGACAAAATTCCAAAGGGAAATTTGAAATAAATGAAGGAAATGAATTATTTGAAAGGATTCAAAAGGATCTTTCCCTTTGGGAAAGTTTGTGTCATAAAAATTTTAAAGGCAAGTGGCCATATGTAGGAAACCCGAGAGCACACTTTGAGGAAATCTAAAGGATCATTTTTAAAGTGTCAAAAGGCATTTTCATAAAGTTTGAATAAGTGAATTCATTTGGATTTTTTTTTTTGAATGAAAGGATATATCAAAAATTTTGAAGACCAAATTCCTTCAGATAATTTGTCTGAAGGAATTGTCTGAGAGAAAATATTGAAGACATATAATTCCTTCAAAATTTTTGTTTGAGGGAATGGTTCAAAGAAAGATTCTAGAAAATGAATTCCTTCAGACTTTTTGTTTTAAGGAAGTGAACAAAGAATAGGAATTTAAAAATTCCATAGAATGAATTCCTTAAAAAAAATTATCTAAAGGAAATCATTATAAATAATTACAAAGAGAAATTCCTTCGGACTTTTTGTCTTAAGGAAATGAACAAGAAAAGTCCTAAGGCCAAGTGAAGGAAATAAATAGAAAGAAAAGCCAAAGTAAATTTTGTAGGAAATTGAACAAAGACAAGGGTTTGAAAGGAAATTAATGAAGAAATGAAGGCCAAAGGAAATAAATAGAAATAACTTCAAAAGGAATACATGCAAAAATAAAAGGCTAAAGATTTTGATAGCCAATTAGTAGAAGACAGTAAGGACTTCCCCTTTTGACTCAGATTAACATGTTTTACAGTCACATTCACATGTAGTTGACTTCATGCATGACACTTTTAGTTTTAAAAAGGAGACTCAAATGCATAAATAGCTTGATTTATTTAACATTGGATGGATATTTGAATTCCAACATGGAGTTTCATGCATGCTTTAGTTTTTGAGTTAACTAGCCTTACACTATGGTTGACTAGTTGACAAGTCTTGCATGCACTTTTTTTTAGCTTGTTGAAATATTTTAATGTTATAGTAATTAAATTAGAGTTATAAATTTAATTTTGGCATTTATTTCATGTGGAGGAAATTATTCTCAATGTTTCATCAATTCAAGAGGAGTCTATATTTGAATATTGGCGTAACATCATGCATGATGAAGGCTTTGATTTAACTTGGGCTCTCCATCATTTTCAACACAAAAGAACATTTCATGGAAGGAATTAAACATAAAAATAGATTTTATTTGAAGGCTTTTATAGCATAATTTGGACTGAGTTGACCTCCTCTTCTATTTTTAGTGCCAACCTCTTGACTGTTGTATCTTTTTTATATAAATTGGCTTTTCAACCTTGAATTGTATCCTTTTTTTGGCAATACCATATTCTTCCAAAATTTGTGATATGTAATATTTTTAGTTTATTATAAGGATAGTTTTCAGACTCCAAGGTGATCATATAGTGTATTTATGTTAGGGATTTGCATATGTGATATAATTTTCTTCCTTATCAAGTCTTGATTCTTACCTACTTACTAGTTGATTAGATTATGTAGGTCATGTTCTATGTTTAACATCTCTTGGTTGAAGTTAAAATAGATATAAATGGCTGGTTAGTGCCTTGAATCAATCTTATTCCATCATTGCCCTCAAGCTTTGATCACAAGATATAACCTTTTCATGAAATATTGATACGTAGGGGTCAATTGGGGTTAAAAATTCAATTTGTTTATTATTTGATCAGTGTGTTTAGAAGCTCAAATTTAGTGGATCAATCAAAATTTAGGTGTATCACCATCATTAGGTAGGATTTCCCTTCAAGTTTCTTTCTTCCCTTTTACCTGCAGTTTGTAGTGTAGAGTAGAGATCCTAATTGATACACCAAAGGGAGATAGCCCTTACAATCTAGAGATTCAATCCACTAATTAGGTTACCCATGCCCTATTATTGTTTCCATGTTTTAGAAAACTATGAAGGCTTGAAGCTACCTCCATAAGGGTGCAAGTCTGATTGATAATAGGTAGGTTAAAAACAATTATTTCTAGGTATTTTGGGAGCAAGGCACAAAATCTAAACTTTAAACAAAATGAGGTCTAAAAGGTAAGATTTTTAATCTAAAAAAATTGAAACACTTTGACACAAACTAGGCATTCAAATTTAAACATACACTTGATCATTTAGTAAAAAGACATTAAACTTTAGGCGTATGGAATATAGACCACTTCCATAAATCTAGGCACAAAAATAGTCTTTAAATCAATCAATGAATTAACCTAAGTCACACAACCCAAAAGTGAATGATGAACACCTAAGCCAAAATTATATAAGGCATATACATAAATTAATCAATGTTTGAATCTAAAATTGTTAAGGGTAATTTCAAACTTGATTCAAAAAACTAATATTTTTAAAATAGATAACAAGCTAGACAAGAACAAATGGCATGACGGTATTAGGCATAGACTAAAAGGACACACATGGCTTTGGTTTTAAAATTGGATACAAGGTAACACATATTTGAAATAATTCAAGCATTGTAATGATGTTTTCTTAATCTAAAGATATACAAAATGGTTTGTTTTAAGACTCTAAGGCATAAAGATTTTGTAATGAAATTGGTAGTGTAACGATACCCTTTTCAAATAAGTGATCATGCACATGAAAAATTTTGATAAATGACTAAGGCAAAGGTATGATATCAAATGGATAGCATGAAAAATTTTCAAACAAAGGAGTGATGTGTAAACAAGACTCATTTTGGATGTGGTATGACAAACAAATAGTTTTGACACAAGATCATGTAATTAAAAAGAAAAAAATGGTAAAAAACACCTAAGTGTAACATCCTAAATCTTAAAACTAACAAGGTTGCATCGTACTATCAAATTATATCTATATACTTATTCTTAAGAGGATTTTAAGTTGTCAATCCAAAAAGTAAAAGTTAATGAAAAATATAGTTTTTATGCCCTCTCGTCTCTCAATATTTTTTATGATGACATGGAACTTTTGGCTACTTGCTTTGTATCAACAGTATGTCCATGGAAAGTGGGGGTTTCTAAACTACCAATTTTCATTCATTTGTTTAGATGGTCCCATATGTGTGTAAAAAACTAGGCCATAATAATGCCTTTTGGATCCACATCAATTATATTATTGTGAAAAGGTCTTATCCTTTTCTTAACCACTACATCTGCCAATTTATTAGTGTAGTGTGATGTCTAAGTTACCCCTATATTCCAAGGTTGCGTACCATTAATAAAGCTTATTTTAACTTCTCAAAATAAGCATCCCAATAAGTCACCCTCAATTTATATATCCCATTATGGAATGGGGTTGAACTGATGTTAGGAGATGAATTCCTGGGTCAACACTTACCTAGAGAACTCATGTGGAGGTGATGAACTCCCTCCCACAAGCCAAAAATGCATGAAAATAAAGAAAGTGGAGGGAATTTATGGTCATTTTAGGATCACCCAAAAATATACACATTTTGGAGAGGTTTTTTATGAATTTCCTTCCATGCTTTTAGACCAAAGTGAAAAATGTAAAGAGTGATCATTTTTTATCACCCAAATTTCCTAAAGGGGACGGGGGAGAGCATATACACGACACTTGTCTTAATAAACAAACACTTCAACAAACAATCATGAAACTAAAAACTCTTATGAGTATTTAACTCAAGTGAGAGTTCATTTTTATAACACCAAAATAAAATTTCATGAAATTTGAGCCCCTTGGCATTGTTTTTAAAAATGTAAACAAAATTAAAGATAACTTCAAGTAAAAAGATTTTTAAAAAACCAAATTCAAATGTGAGTTTTTGTAACTTAAAGTGTTTAAAATCATATTCTCTTGGCCTTTAAGTCCTGCAAAAAACATTAGGGGTTCTTATTGCTTAAAATTAAAACATGAGTGAACAAATGGATTTTGAATTCTAGCTCTCAGGTTTCCAAAATTTTACACAGAGTACAAAACCATAAAAACACAAAGCAATATTGTGACTATTCCTACAAAACCACAACTATTAGGATAAAACCACAAGTTGTCTAAAAATAGAGTATTAATGAAAAATCACTAATCTTAGCACAATAATGAATAAATAATGATAATATTGTGGATATTAAGATAATAATGAAACTCTACCATGTGGCATAAAATGGTTAGCAAGAAAAATATCATGGTTAGGTAATACTTTGAAAGTTATGTAAATATCACAACTTGAAAAGTAATGATATTATTTAATATCACATAAGTTATAGTGATATCATGAATGTAAAGTTGTAATATTGTAATATCATGATTTCCCCTAGAAACACAAATAGTCAGTCAAAAAATCATGGTGGTCAAGGATAAAACTATGACAATAAGCACAATACCATAAAACTTATGAAAAAATTGTGACAAATAGAGTAATGATATTGTACAATATCATGATTCTAGAGAGAAATAAGTGAAATTAATATATAAACTTCATATTTCCATAGAAACATCCTTGAGCATTCAATTTTTACTTTATTTGATTAGCTAGTTTGGATTTTGACATGAGAATTGTTAGGAGGATGTCCTAAAAAGACTTGGGAACAACTCCATGGGGTGCAAGTCCCACTGGGCATGCCATGATGTGAATAAGGAATATGTAAAGGGGAGGTTAGCCTTGTGTTATTCCAATAAAACAAAATCAAAACAACACACTAAAATTCTAACACATCTAGCCTAGACACTAGGGAGAGCATAGGTAATAAACATGCATATGAAAACACAACTAGAACAAAAAATAAATCACTATTTTACCTTCCTTAGAGATCTAAAGGACTTGTTGAAGTTGTTTTCTTAGTCTGTGCATCAATGAGTCTTTGACAATGAATATTTATTTGCTCCTTCTCTCCTTGGCATCTTGGCTTGGCTACTTGGCTTATGAATTTTTCATGGTAACACTACTTTCAAGGATTTTTTGCTTCCATTTGATCATTATAACACTAATCTATCAAATATTTTAATACATTTAGGCATAATAAATTTACACTAAAAGATATTAAACATCAATAGGTATGGCCTTGTATTTATAGTCTCAAATGTTAACTCTCATTCAAGGTGAGTTAAGGTTTAGTTTAAACATAGAATGGGTTAAAATTAACCTTGGGTGAATTGAGACTAACCCCATTTGAGTTAAAATTTTTAATGTAAATATGATTTTCAATTACTAGTCGTGGATCTCAAATT
Organism: Torreya grandis; assembly: GCA_037957365.1. Taxonomy (NCBI): domain Eukaryota; kingdom Viridiplantae; phylum Streptophyta; class Pinopsida; order Cupressales; family Taxaceae; genus Torreya; species Torreya grandis. The sequence continues at coordinate 293,536 of JARHVA010004770.1, read as the reverse complement.
AGATATTTTGGGATATTTTGAAAGAGCTTGACAACTCATAAAGGCAATGATGAAAAGGCTTGATATTTTGATTTTTAGAATTTCCATTTTTAGATATTCATTAAATGAAAATGGATAATTAAAATAATAATTTAATCTTTATTAATGATATTATTTATTTTTATTAGTATTTTATCTCTTTTAAGATTTGATCAAGTGCCCCACTTAATGGGTCTTTAGGCCAAACTAATGGTTGTCAGGTCACAAGGTGATTGAAGATGAATCTATGAGAGGTTACTATTTTATATAGGATATTACCCCAAATAGGTATGCCTCAACATAGTTTTTATCTTTTATAAATGATTCATTTCCAAAATTACGATGTTCAATAATTCTTAGGCTTGATTTGCAATGTGTGGTAAGAATCAGTCTGAAGTCCAGTAAAAAGATAGTTGTGGCCAGAATTGGATCTCTAAAAATATGAGGTTGATTATGAAAGGTTCATAATTTAATTCCAATGATATTTTATAGAAGATGTCTTGATAAATTTGGTTTTTCAATACATTTTTGTCCTTGCAAGGAGTATAGGATAAAAATCATACACTTTGGATATATAAAGAAAATGTGTGCTCAATATATTTATTTATTTTAAATTGAAACTTAACAAATGTAAAAATGGTCATTTCCATAGTGTTGGAAATTCTCATCATGTCTCATATTTTGTACCCAAAATAATATGATGGTTGGGCTAAGCCTTGACAAGGTGTGGATAAAAAATATTGTGACCAATATAAAATAAGGTCTCTAAAACTAAAGATATATGTTTATATTAAATAGCTATGATGATTATAAGAATTATTATATGCCAAACTCTTCTTGTAAATAATCATTATTGATGTTTGATATGATTATATAATACTAACATTCTATTAAAATTAAAATGGGCACATACTTGTGAATAGAAGTGGCCAAAGAGTGTATATATTTGAAAATCATAAATAAAATGACATTAACATCTAAATTTCTAGAAATAAAAAAAAATGAATATTTAAAAACCTGATTACCTTCCATCCTTCACTTATGATGCTAGGTTCCATTATTTTTTTTGGTCTTCAAGGACTTGACAATTTATAAAGGGAATATCCTTAGCATATCCACCTATCTTTTTTTTCAGCATCGTGGTAGTTGTGAAATTGATATAATAAATTTTAGACCATATACATTGCATTGACACATTGTGAAACTATTCCTATTTCTATTTCAATGTTATTTATTATATTTTGTTACACTCTTTTATAATTGTGAAGTATATCGTGCACATCCAATAAACACATGTATAAATATTTATTTTTTAATGTTAAACATTCTTATCAATTGCTGCCACTTAATCCTAAAAATGCATTCATTAATTTAAATTTTTTTGTAAAACTCCTATGCATAATGGTTAGCCGATGTGAATATTTGAAATATACCTTGATTGATGACTTTAAAATTGAACTAAAACATCTATTATGGTATGAATATTATTCACTAAAAATAAATGAAGGATAATGTATATTTATTAGTACTTTTTATGAAGTATAAAATATTATATGCATTTAATTTCATTTAGAATATGCATTATTTTAGAGTTTGTCATAACTTTATGTTGGCTCAAACCGATTGATAGTTCCTTGTGATTGATTATCTTAGTAATGTAAGGTAATGGTGCATATGTATAGATTAAATAGTGATTATACTGACACACAGAGGTGATAAATATTTTATGTTGGTTTCATCTTATATTAATATGCATGTATTATATTTAAACTGCAAGGAAAACTATTAAGGATAAATATTTCCAATGTATGTTGATGTCACTTGCATGTTAATTGTAGTGTAGGATGGGTGATGTTTAAAATTAATAAAAATCCAAGAAATTTATCTCCTATTTATGATGACAAATTCATTTATTTGGATATGTTTTTTCATACACTCTATTTCAAGTAGTCAATAGTGTAGAAGAATATATATTAAATTTTATCCTCTCCTCTATATTAAATTCAAAAGAACAAGAATAAGAATGTCTTTACCTTCTTAACTATAGTATTTTAGGGTTTGTCTTTCTATACTTGAGAAAGGAGTTTGTATTATTTATTTTTATTACATAAGATGATTATTTGCTTGTTTGTATTCCATTTTGGCTATTTATAAACATGTTTAGAAGACAAATATTATACTTTCCTTCTTGTGTTATATGTTTCATTGCATTTGGAACATGAAAGGATTTTTTTAAGAGTTGGGTTATTAAAGGTTAATAAATTATTCTATATTACTTTTATTTTAATTAATATGAGTTCAAAAACAATTCACATATGAAATGCCATAATATATAAACTTAATCTATCTTCCTTATCCTCCAAATTTGTTTATGGATAATTCATTTTTATGAATTGTTAATTTATATTGATTTAAGTCACATTTTTCTATATAATTATTTTTTAATTAATATGAGTTTAGAAAAAATCCACATATGAAACGTCATAATATAGAAACATAAGTTATCTTACTTATCGTCCAACTCCATATATGGATAATTTGTGTTTATGAAATGCAAATATCACTTCTTGTTGATTTATATTACTTTAAGTATAATATGTATCCTATTTGGTGAGATCAGCTACTTATATGATATAAATTGGTATGCTCATTAAGGAATTATATGGTAAAATAGAACCTTGGTCACATGTTTTTAGGAAAACCTTGTCTCATGGATTAATAATGAAATAGGCCTTCATCTATGGCTTGAAACTATTGACTTAATGGTAATTTGTAGCTTATATAATAAGTTTTAATATTATGAAGATAATGCATTACCTTAGGATTAGACAACATACAATTGGATTGGTTTGAATAATTGAACCACATGGAAATCTATCTTCCTTCATGTAAACTAGTAACTTGTGTAATGAAATCTTGTTAAATTGAATTTCATTTAGCTATAACTATTGATATATTTATACCCTTATAGAGGATGTGTTTTATTTTTTTTATTATTCTAACAAAATTCGTGTGGTAAGTTAAGACTGGTAATTATGGTTGTAAACTTGAATGGTATAATTATAGTATGTTACTTGTGAAGGAAATGTGATAGTTTATCATTGGTTAAATCTAATTAGATTTATTAGAACATTAAGTCAAATGGAAACCTATATATTATGTTACTTGTGAAGGAAATATGATAGCTTATCATTTATTAAATATAATTGGATCTATTAGAATATTGAACCAAATAGAAGCATGTCTACCTTAATCCAAACTGATAATTCTATATTGTAATACTATAGTTATTCCTATTAAGCTACAAGTATTAATTATATAGCATGTAGAGGACGTGTTCATTATTTTAATCTTGTTCTTGTGTGTTATCAAGTTCATAAGTGCTGAATTAAGTATCTACCCCAATTATAATTAGTTATAACATTAATCTTTGTTTCAAACTTCATTGGTATAAGTATAATATGTTATCTTGATCATGTTTGGCAATGCCTTAGGATAAAGTATATAGAAACAAGTTAAAGGTTTAGATACTTATATTCTTAATTTATGAGGGAACTTGATGAGATATGATTATCTTTATCATTATTGGGAATTATGGTTGTATACTTGAATGGTATAACTATGGTATGTTACACATGGTGGAAAATTATTGCTTATCATTGGTTAAAATTAATTGGATTTATTAAAACATTGAACCAAATGGAAAACTATCTAATATGTAACTTTTGAAGGAAATATGAAAACTTATCATTGGTTAAAAATTAATTGGATTTATTAGATCATTTAATTGAATGGAAACATATATGCCTTAATACAAAACCATAAGTCTATATCATAATACTATGATTATTCCTATTAAGACACAAGTATTCATTATATACAATGTGGAGGATGTGTCTATTATTATATTATTCTTTTGTGTACTCAACCAAGTTCATAAGTGGTGACTTAATTCTCTACCCCAATTATAATAATTTATACCAATAATCTTGGTTGAAAATTTGATTGGTACAAGTACAGTATGTTATCTTGCTCATGCTTGGTAATGCCTTGGGACAAAGTATATAGAAATAAGTTAAAGGTTTGGATACTTATATTCCAAATTTATGAGGGAAATTAATGAGATATGAATTTATTTATCTTACCCTATAAATATGGTGAGGTATAGTCACTCTTATTGCCATTAACAAACACCTTGAAAGTAAAGGGTTGACCTAATACTCATGAAATTTAAGAAGTACCTTATTATTCAAACTGATTCTAAATAATGATAAGAATTAGAGGAGTATCATATCTATTATTAATGGTTCACAAGTGGTTAGGTTTATTATATTTATAATTCAACTTCCATACCTTCTTGTCAATGATCTATGGATTAAAATCAACATTTTTATCAATGGACTAAATATTTTTAGAATGTGATGATTTTATGAATCCCTAACCATATGTAAAAATTGAGTGATTATTTTTTCCTTCCATAAAAAATTATGAATGTTCATTAGCTATATTTTAATAAATTGATATCATATTATGAAACTTATCTTGTAATCCTATTGAAACAAGTTCATCAATAAAACATATATGGTACTAATGCACTTTTTGTAGAAGTGTTATTTTATGAAAAAGTGTCAATTTATGATTATAGATCCATATATGACTTGTGTATGTTATTATTAATAAAATTTTGTGTAAACCAATAGTGCTCTTGTAGAATGTGTATTAGTAATAATTACTGACACACATGGATTGATTTGATATAGGATTTTTTTGGATTATTTTACTAACAACCCTTTTGATAATGTACATTGAGAGATGGATCCATTTTCTAAGATATGAAAATTTTGGATATGATCATTAATATAGTTTGTTATAAATATCTTACTACATCCATGATAAAAATGAAAATATTATTTGTCATTGGTTGGCTATAATGCAATTGCATTATTTCTCTCTAAATTATGATCATTGAGGATTTATATACAATGATGAATGGACATGAACATAAGAAAAATGATTTTTTTTTATTATGCATCTATGATTATTTACCTTTATTATTTTGATCATAATTATGGGTTGTAATGATATGTTATCTAACCCAGTAGGGTCTAACCACAGATCTTGTGAGTTGGTTATGTATGATCCATGTAGGACTACCATAATAATTACACTATTACATCCACATATGTTATTGGTCACTACTCTAAATACATGTATCAATTCTAAAATTGAGAGTAATAATATGATGCTAGGAGAAACCTTGGTCCTTGGGAGGCTACTTTATAGTAATCTTAAGAGTTGAAGGGAGTAGATGGGATTATGGAGTTGCCTACTAACTCTAATTTTGTATTCTTGTATATAATCAATATGTGAATTATAATGAGCTCATGAAGAATAAAAATGAAGCCTAGAGGGATTATTTTTTTATTCCATTCATTTATATTTTATTAGATGGACTTAAGGAGGAACTTGGGAATTGAGAGGTTATTGAAGGTTCCCTTCCTATCATCATTATGATACATACACATTGATCCATGGTTGGATGAATTGAAAGAGGAACCCCAGACCATGGAATGATTCATGTTGGTTCCCTTTCAACAATTATTACATAAATTATATATTTACAACTAAATATTATGATGATAAATGGATGCATTTGACTTGAATCATATGTCCATGACAAGGGTCATAGTTTAGTAAGACTTTATTTGTATGCATTTGTTTTATTATTAAATTTACATAGTTCATGAACATGTTAACATGTAAAATGAAATGTATGTTTCTAAATTTAAAATGATATAAATATAAGGTAATTTATTCTAATATTAATTGTAAAATTTGATTATTAAAGGATTATTTGATAAATATGTAGATAGATCTTTACATTATAGTATAACAACCACTAATTATGCATGTGATTATGATCAATAATAAGTATGATCATGATATGTGTATGAATTAATGTGTATGGGAACACTTATACTTGGATATGATTATTGACTAAACAAGAGAATTTATGGA